>VUQH01087206.1:0-14674 GCA_015106775.1 Etroplus canarensis | reverse complement strand
TGCAGCTCGGTAACATTCAGTATTTATTATTTACTGTTACTGATGCTTATCTAGGTTGTTGTTATGGATTGTATGTTTGTAGATCATATGTCTGTTCTTTATTTTTCAGTTGCAGTATGCTTGTTACAGATGCAGTGATCGGTATCTTAATGTGCACTCTTCTTCTTTTCTCTTCTGTTTCTCTCTTTTCTTCTTCTTTCTTTTCTTTTCCCTACCTGTCTGTTCTGGCAATAAAGAAAGAAAGAAATATATCAACAACAGGAGGCCATAGAGTTTATGGAGCTCCTTCTGGTAAATTAAATGTGTTTGGCACAACAAAGCATTCAGACCATGATTCTGCTTGCTAATGCTGCCAAAAAGGACAGGTTTAAAAAAAAAAAAAAAAGTATCACCAAGTTTTTATAGAGTGCCTTCATGATCATCATCAAGCGAGACTAAGAGGAACAAATGACAGAAAACCAAAAGCCAGCAATCAAATGATGTTGCAGAGCATTTTGAATAAAAAAGTGAACATGTCACTCCTCTTTAAGAACCTCAAAGATAGCTATAAGGAACTGAACACAAACCAAAATTTCAGACACTTCCATTGGTTATCTTTGCTTTAATAAAATATCAGATCTTCAGAGGCTGAAATGTTACCATTGCTTTTCTGCAATCACAGCAGCTTGCATATGTTGTAGCAAAGCTCTATGCTTAATGTTCATGAAGCCTAATGCTATCTTGTCCAGGTAAATGCAGCACTTTTCCCTGGTTTGTACTGACAATCACACATGAGCAGAGGGCTCAGATGAACTGACTTGTTTGGCATGGTTAGTTGCCTCTTCTCACAGAGGAGCAGACTCCTGCCTTTGTTATGTGTTGCCCTGTAAAAAAGCCTAGCAGCCAGGGTCTGAATGTTGACCCTGCATGCTATTAGTAAACACGAGCCCAAAGCTCAACAAACAAAATCAAACAAGCAAAGACCTTCCATACTATCTTTGTCCATCCTCTTTTATACCATCTCTCTTTCTTCTTCAGTCCTTCGCTCATGTCCGCTGGAAAGCCTCAGTGGTTAGAGTGCTAATTTAACATCGGAACATGAAGCAAGAGGCCAGCAACAGCAGCCCAGAGTTCATTCAAATGTCTGATGGAAACTCAGTGCAGCTTTGTTTACATATTCATTCAGGATCATTTGGCTCCAAACCATCTGATTTCTTGTCGACGTTGGATTTCGTTTACCCTCTTCCCTCCATTTATTGTATTTCTGAAAGCTTTGGGAGTGATTTGGAATTGAACTGATGTGTGTGCTTTTTGCCCATTTATATGCTCTCAGGGCTCCCATGCACTTAGACACAAATGTACAACATAGTCACACAGTGATGAATGTGTGGTTCCATGAGTGCCAGCACAGCTGCTGCGGTGGTTAATAGTCCATGGCTTTGACTTGCATCCTTGCTCCTTCTTTCACTCTCACTCTTACGCACAATTAATGCAGTGCCAGTGTAACTGAACCAAATTCTGGTTATGAGGTAGTCTGTGGCATAACTCCATTAGTTTTGGCCCAAACAGGGCAACTTTGTTCCAGGTTTTGCCAGCAACACTGGTTCACAAGCCTCTTGATCTGTCAGCAGACTAATGCCTTTTGGATTTGTACTGATTGACTTGAATAACCACCCTCTCTCTACGCATTCCAGAGTTTGTCTGTAACCGAGACTAATCCTATAAGCCCAAATAGACATTATCACTTTACCCAAAAAACCACACACCATTTACTTCAACTCAATATCTCTGATCCTGCAGCCAAGTAGTGGTAAATTTAAAAGCAGTGTATTTCAGTTAGAAAAGATGAATCCACAGGTGTTAAACCAATGCTATTTTGTTATTAATGATAACTTAAAAATGTAGAGTATTGCTCTGATTCTCCCAGGTTCTCAGTTTCTGTGTCTGTTATTGTCCAACTTTTTACTGCCTCATGTCTTTCTTCCTCCCAGTGTTTGCATTGAGATAACTGTGCCTGCTGTTTTAGAGTTCTGCTTTTCATTTGCTTTATGAGACCAACTGTAAATTCCTGAGTGAATTGTGTCTCATAGTGGACTACTTCCAGTTTTTCCTTTACTCCACCAAATTCTACCTCCTCCAACTTTACTGATTGGCAAGCACTTCCCCTGGCAGACCTTTTGCTCTTTCTCTTTAGCCTGGGAAAATTTGGACCACTAATTATGAGGTGATAATTATTCTGTACAGCTGATGAAGGGCTGCTTGTGGAAAATGATGAGGGGTTCCCTTGCTGTTCATTATGCTTTAAAGGTGTGTAGCTTATTGAGATCAGACAGGCTCAGTGTCTTTAACAAGCAGAATAAAAAACAGGAGAAGATATTTTCCTATACATAATTAATATTTTATTTTTCCTTCAACTGAATGCATGTTTCTAGAGTCCCCAAAACATGTTTTATCCAGATTGGCCATAAGAATGTGAATGCTACAGAAAAAGACACAGTACATAAGAACAGTTCAATAGGGATATGACTTTCAAACTAGTTTAAATATTAGTAAGAGTGAGTTAGCAAGTTTTTCTGTAGGTTCATGTTTTTCTCTGTATCTGCATGTGTTTGGGGCCTGAGTGTTTTTAAGCATGTGAGCAGAGGAGATGGAGAGAAGTGGAGCCAGACATGGTAACTGAGAAAATGGAATAATATAGTGAGGTGGAGTGTGTGTTTGCGATATGCTGGCCGAAGGAGGCTTTTTAGACATCTGTTAATGATTTTGCAGATGTGTGTTGGGGACATAGAGGGGCGAGTTTCACTGTAACAACAGAAGCTGCATTGTGCTTTGTCTAATTTAGGTGCATTACATTCTTTTTGCGATGCAGGAGCTCCAAGCGTTGGCTCACAGTGTTTAGTGACTGGTTACTATCACTCAGAGTGAAATGTCAGTGCGCTAATGTCGACATGGACACACAGTTGCACAGGCACTCATGCACACACAACAAAAAGTAGCTCTTCATATAGTAGTAATGCTAGTAATGCCTCAGGTATGTGCTATAGCCCTTTGAACTTGCTGCCACGGCTTCTGTCTAATAGGAAAGAGTCAAAGGTCAATGCAGAAACCTCTTAATGAGGATATGACATTTGAACATATGCATATTGAAAATGTGCAGAAGACATGAGATGTGTATGACTTGCAAAAAGGTTTATGAGGAAATGAGTCAAAACTATGCATATCAGGTTGGGTTTTAGTGTGGAAAAGTATGTTATAATGGAAATGCTTTAAATGGCATTTTAGCAACAATGAACTAAAACAAGTCCCTCTTTTTATCCTATGATCCAGAGAGAAGAAAGAGAAAGTGATAATAAAAGAGGTATAGAAAGAGTGGGGTGGAAGGTGAAAGAATGTCAAAGACAGCAATGGTGGTGGGAGGGGAATAGAAGCTTTGGATAGAAATGGGATTGAGTAGTTGACGGCTTGAAAGGTTTAGGTTTTGATAGCTTGATGTGCATCACTGATCCCACTCTGCTCTCAGCCCATACACACTTGTCCCCCTATTATAACTTTGGCATTCAGAAGCACTTTCCCACTGGGAAGGTCAAAGCTCCATTAAGAGAGCATTTTGTTGCTATTTTGTGTTTGTTGTTGGGAGAGCGAGTGGAAAGGATAGCCTGGTAATAGAAAGAATTTGCTTCTGCCGCCCCTCTCTCTCCCAATTCAGACTTCATGAGTTCCCAAATGGCTTGTCCCTGCTCCCACACACTCAGGCACTAATACTCGTCTAGACAGAGGCAGTTTTTTTTTGTCCATATGAAACAAATCAATTAACCAAAATCTGTTATGTCACAGATGTTTAGATAATAATCAAGAATGTTATGCTTAAAACAAAAAGAAGTACTTTTGAAAGGTGTTTGCATTTGTGTATGACTATACGTGGACATGTGCAGACATGTGTGTACATATGTGCTGATTTTATGCTTTTATGTTTATTGGCACAGGTGCATGCTGCACTGCAGTCCTTGACTTTGAACATGCCAGATCAGGAAGTCAGGAGAAACAGAAGGGGTTCTGATGAAAGAGAAGTTGAAGACCATTGAAAACTGGAGGTCAGTGTTTTTCTTGCACTAGATTGAATCTGCAAGTGGCTTTAGAATCCATGTGGTTGAGCCTTAAATCTCAGTTATTCTAAAAGATAAATTGATATGACTGCAGACATTTCTGTTATGGAAAATTGCCTTACAACACTCAGTACTGCAAGTTTGACTTCTGTCCTGTTCTGTCTACAGTCATTAGTGTACCTAGTAGCATATATAGTAATTACAGTAGGTCTCCTGTTTAACCCCTGTACTGTGAAACCTCCTATTTGCAGTCAGTTTGTGAAAGGTAGCAGATGCAGAAAGGTAGCAATTAGATTACTGTGTGGTTTAAGCTGATGAAAAGATGGAGAATCTCCTGTCTACTTGTAAAGTCCAGTCAAAATGTGTAACGAGTATGTAATCAAAATCACATAAATTTTTTGAGACTCAGTTTTCCCAGCAATATGTAAGTATTTATAGTATGCAGTCTGTGTTCTTTATACAGTAAATATAAAAATGGAGTTTGAAACCTCTTGGCTAGGTTTGCTGCAGGATGCCAATCGGCACCAGGAGGTGATTGGGCGTAACACAGGAAACCACTGTTTTAGAGTTCAGTTTATGCTGAATTGTGCTGTTTGGACAAGAGGACAGAAATACATCAACCTCCAAGGAACAGACTCAGGAAATGTGCACAATGACACCCTAAATTAGCCATCTTTATGGAAGACTGTCTAATATTGAATTGTACACTGATGCATCAACCTTTTTGTGTGTTTTACTCTTGTTTGTAATTATAACGTGTTTCCATTTATTTTAGAGTGCAGATCTAAGAATAACATCCCTAGATTACAAGAGCTAAAGAATTTTGATTGGAGTCGCAGCATGAGCTGTTTGCTAGCCTGTGGTGGACATAATGCTGTAACTTAATCCACATCATTCACTGAAAAAACAATGATGTCATTTTCGAGAGGGTTTCTTAGTCGTTTTTTGTTTTTTTGAGCCCTGTTTGAGTCTCTGGATTGAGGGTTCTTTGTGGTAAAGTTTAACATAGCACTGGCTGCTGGCACCAGCCAATGCGGCCTCTGCTGGGTTTCCTGGTTTGCTTTTATACCTAATTGCTCACCACATATGTGACAAATGACGCCAGATGCCAGAATGGGGAAAAATCCAGCTCCCTCAGATTTATGAGCTCCAGAGAAACAGTTGGCCTTATTTATAGAAGCCTTTTTTACTAGACCTGGCCCCAGGGAGTGGAGAGTGACTTGAGCAAGTGCCAATATGGACCATGGCACGTGTGATCCATTAGGTATACTGGAATAATTCACTCAGGTATGTAGAGCAACAAGTTGTCCTGTGTGTGGATGTTTTAATGGTAAGAGAAGAGGTGTAAGAAATCCTTACATTTCCGTATCTGCACAAACGAGCTAGAATTTGTTTCAAGATCAGGAAAGGGGAAGGAATTAAATCACAGAATATCAACATGAAACTGAAAAGACAAAAGGACATTGTGATTATTTGTTACTGGTGGAAAAGTATTAGAGTGCTGGGTATGGTTACTTTGTTGCTACTTTGTAGCTGTGTTATAGCCTTACCTAAAGAGAAAAATAACTATTTTGCAGTTTAGAAGCTGTTACACCAGCCTCATTCTCACCAGTGTTGTGTGCCTTTGCTTAGCTACCAGATGCTTGAATTAGAGTTCTTCACAGCTGACATACTTATCACCCAGGCTCAGTTTACATTTCACCATTATACTGCTATTTCACCATTATACTGCCATTTTGACAAAAATATTCTGATAATCTGAATAGTTCAACAAGTGACTTTGTAACGCATTACCCCAGCAGCAGTATTAGATACATCGCTCTGTACATACATGACAGACAGTATCATTTTACTGCCACCACACACGTCTGCAGACCATCAAGAAATATATTATTTTCCTGAATTATCAGTCCGATCACTGCATTGTCCATAGCTGATGCTTTTGTTACCCCTCAATAAGTAATTTTTATTACTACTTTTTAGTTTACTTTAAGAATCATTTTCTTTCTTCTGCTGCTTTCTTTAGGAGTCGCCACAGCGGATCATCTGCTTCCATCTCACCCTATCCCTTGCATCCTCTTCTGTCACATCATCTTCATGTCCTCCTACACTGCATCCATGAGTGAATAGATGCAGTGAATCCCTATCCAGTATCTCTGCACATGTCCAAACCATCTCTTACTTTGTCTCCAAACCCTAAACCTGTTCTTCTGATGCACTCATTTTACTTTGAGTGGCCTGAATAAAGCCTGTTTTAACACACATACACACAAGGAAACACATAATCTCTGTTTGCACATTACAAAATGTTTCTGGTTCTAGTTCAAACGCCGGTGAGATCCCTAGGACAGTTTGAACTGATTGATGGTGTGTTTGATGCTTCTTCTATGACTCCTCTGTCCTGCCTCAGCTCCCTCAGGTATGCAGGGCAGGGGTTCTTGGCATCTGCAGCTTTAGACTGCAGTCCAGATGAGACTGACTTTACTACATGTCTGCTTTGCTCAGCTCACAGGAAATTAGTGAAGAAAAAAGCAAAGCTTAAACTTAAGGACAATATTTGACCATTTCAGTGTTTCAGTGAGAACCCGGTTCTCCGATATGTCATGGTCCCCTAGAGACAAGACAACCATGACAAAAATGAATGAAAAACAGGCGATAAAGAGTTATTTTACTGATTTTCCACCTACTGGCTGAGGAGTCTGCTGTAGCAATGACCTGTAAGACAATAAATAAACAAACTCAGCTCAACTTACATTTTTCTTTAGAATGCACTCATTCATGAAAGTTGTAAACATCACTGACAGCCAGCTGCTGCATTTTCTGCTAAAAAATACAAGCATATGTTTTTTGTGTGTGTTCTGGGAGTGCAGTGATGGGTGGTGAAGGAAAAAAGAGAGATTAGAAGCTGTGAAAGTTGGGGTGATAAAAGCCTTCATCATGGTCCTAGATCACATCACAGTAAATGGTCCCTCTTTTTCTACAGCTTCTGCCAAATGCTTTTATTTTCTTCTTTCTTTTTCTCTGTCAGTACTATTTATAAATCAAATACTCAGCACATAGGCAAACGGTGGACTGCTATTTGTTTTGCTCCCTAAGCTAATTTACTATCTCAAAAGGAGCATAACATCATAGATGGAAGCTTTTAATGCAGTGGTGTGTTGAAAGTGGTGTGTCTATTTCTTTATCCAGTAACCTGTTTTTCATTCTTTATGTTTTATGGTTGTCTGACTATATATCTGTACACCCATTTTTACAGTTTTAATTCTTTTTTTATTTTTGCTTGTTTTAAACTAATTAGGTTATTTTGAAATTTATTATCAATCTAGTCTTAAGTAGTTTAAAAGAGGCTCGGGTCTGTTGTTGTTTGTTTTTTTATGCTTAACTTTAGTTTACTAATGTCTAAAGGCATTAAGTAATAAAAACTGACTGACTGGATGTAACTCTGGTCTTCTGTTCCTGAATTATCATATTAAATAATGAGCACAATTTTTTTATTTATTTTTTGTTTTGTTTTTTTACACAGAGCACTATGATGTCACAGTCAATTTGACTTTTTGGATGTAAAAAGTCGTAACTATTCATTTTCTCCTATTAGACATTAGTGCAAAAATGTCATAACAATTAGAATAAGAATTCTAACTTATAGCAACTTTTGAGAGGTCAAGATAACACTTATTATCAGGTTATAAGTCCTATGGAACCATTGTGCCATTTCTAATGAACATACAAAAACTAACTAAATACTGAAAAAAAGAGTAAAAAACTGATTTTCTAAAGTAAAAAGAAAAAGGTTTTACCCAAAATGATAATTGAAACTCTGAAACTGTTTGATTACTCAGACCATGCTAAAGGATTATGTCTATCGGCTGGATTGGGAATGCTTTTGTGTTACCCCAGAGGACCTAGAAATCTTGATATCTTTGCTTAGATTGCTACCCCAATGGCCTGAATCTAGACAAATGGTAGAGGATGGATGGATGGATGGATGGATGGATGGATGGATAATACAGTAAATAAAAAAGTTATGTGCCAATGTCAGCAGAATTGAACTGTTACTGTCTCTTATACAGCAAGTAACAATATATAAATTATATATTTTAATATCAAAATCAGTCATATATGGTTACAAAGTATTACTGGATTATTTTCCCTTGGATTAAAGCAAATGCTTTGAAGCTGAAGATGATAAAATAAGTAGAATATTTCTCACATGAATCCAAAAGTCCACTAACCTAGCTCACACTGAAAATACAATCATTTTTGTTAGTTTCTACACTTAATGTATTGCTGTTGTTATATTTGCGTTATCTGAACCTTTATTGTGCTTGTTTTTGTAAGAAATGTGCTATAAAGTCTGAGAAACCAATTACAATTAATTAGATTTTTGAGAGTAAAAATGAGTGACTGGGTATCTGGAGTTTTATTTCTCTTGACTGACACTCCAATGGGCTTTTTCAGTTAAAGACTTTTTACACTGACAGTCCAAGAGAAACCAGCTGGCACCAGTCAGTGACACTGTGGAAAAGTGAATGCTTCTTGTGACTCCTGGTGCATGATCTCCTTGTAAAGGCTGGTTTTGGACCATGACCGAGAGGGTGGTGACACCAACCCTGATCACAGTTAACACACTGCAGAACAAGCTTAGAAAGCAAGCCAAGCTAAGTGATCTACATAGATCAGTCACAAGAATTAAATTCCTCCATTATGATGGAATGATGAAGAAGCAATTGTGAGGAGTGAGTAGGCATCTGCAGAAAGGAACTCAGAGAAAGATCAGAGATAGAGTAAACTGCATACTGTAGGGACTGGAGAAGAGGTAAGGACTGAAGAATGAGACCCAACAAGTTTTCAGATGGATGAGTGATATTTAAAGATATGAGCAAGGAAGGGCAATGGTGGCTTTAGTATTGTAAGTTTATGACCCTTCTAAGTGTTGACCTCACCTGAACAATTAACAACACCCCAGTGTCTGTGGGAAAAACACACACTCACAAAACGAGGGACCATGCACATATCTTCACACATGCCACAGAACTTTGTAAGAGTGATTGGCCCATTCCTGTTGTTTTTAACACTAGCTACAGGAAAGAGAACAAACACAAGAACATAAGGCAGCTATTGTGTGCTTCAACATCTACAACAGATAAGTACAGGGAAACAGAAGCAGCTATTAGCAGAAAACCACTACAGCTTTTAGATTTAACTGATTTACTTTGTTTTTAGTGTGATAGTCCAGTGCTAGGTGGTAGGAGAGACTAGAATAACTGGTAGTACTTGTCATAAAAGAAATATAGGTAAGACTGCTTCTATCTCATCACCCCCTTAAGCCACAGTAAAAATCTAAAAACAGCTGACTCTGAGTGGGCCAACACTACAGAAACCTGTTTCAAGTCTATCCAGTTCAACAATAATCTTTCTTTATCATGTGTGTCTTTTTTGCCGCTGGAGAGATTTCAGAGGGAGTGAGAAAAGGTAAAGCCTACTGCTTATACACATGGAGAAAGTTATGTCCTTTCACATACCCTGCAGTGCTATCATAAGACACATCAGAATGTTGTGCTGCTCTCTCCTTGAAAACACATAGCCTATACAGTACCAATCTTATCTGTGGATACTGGCTGACTGAGATCCAATAATAGTAAACCGCACAATATACTCACACTCAACAATTTGCTTGTGTTGTAATGGTAAGCACTATTTAAAATTTTACTGTATAAGGCAAAGGAATAAAAATGATCCCTTGTGGTTTTATTAATGATTATTTTACTGTAATGTAATACAATAAAAACATAACTGATGGTATAGCAAACTAAGGTATGAGAAGGAAAGCAAGGAAAAAACTTGCATATTTACAGATTTGATAGTTATGATTACTTGAGTAGAGACTGAGACACACCTTTCTTTCATTATAATCAGAAAAATGCTTTTATATGTCTCTTTTTTTAATATAGAAAATTTTGGGCAGGTACGAGTAGACGTAACTTAATATAACTTTTTTGGAGCATAAATAAAGTTTTAACAAAGGGAGCTCTGTTCAATTAATCTATGTTGAGCTGACACATTAATGACTGTGACTTCACTGTGAAGTTTCTGTGACTCATCTAGATTTATCATCACTGCAAGGTTGGTAAAAGAAGAACCTCATACAGGGCATGCCTTGTGGTGTTATAAAGTGGAGTGCTTTCCTTCTGCCAGCTTTGGCTAAGCTTAAATGATGTCTGTGTGTGTAGGTGTGTATGCATGTGCGGGACATGTGTGCCTGGTTATGTCTTCCTTTGTGTGCACGTATACGTGTCTGTTTTTTTGCACTTGCTGGTGTGTGTGCATGCCCATCACTCAGCCTTCAGCTGGGAAAACCTGGAGGATTGCATCACTCACAGAGAAAAGCACAGTCCTGGCCAGTAAACTAGTCTTTAATTGCTTTGCAACTGAGAACACATTGCTGAGGAAACAAGGGGCTCATTGTAAGTGCATGTTCATCTCAACACACCTCATATTTTGCACAGACCACTGACCCCCACCAGTATTTACAATAAAAAACAAAGCCAGCAATTAAAGCACTAAGTGTTTGCAAGCATGCTCACATGCAACACCCTAAATATGTGTGTCTGTGTTTCTATATGTGGATGTGTTCCAACAGTAGGTCAAGATGTATATCGTGTTTAAAGCCCAAGGATTAATGAGAAGTTACTTTTCTTACTGAAGGATCTACAACATTGTGCATCTGTGTTTTACTCTGAAAAATGTGCATTATGTGTTATTAAAAATGACTGATATTGAAGTGTGTGTGTGTGCGGGTGTGTGTGTGTGTGTGTGTGTGTGTGTGTGCGATGATAGATCTAAGCTGGGTGGTGGTGGTCTGGCTGTGATGGAAACCAGATGTGGAGTGGATGCAGAATTTTGTACCCAGTGGGGAGAATGAACCCTGTGTATATGCATGTGTATGTTAGTGCATGCAATGCACCCTCACTGATTACAAATCCAATGTAATTTTGCATTGCACCAACCACATTTGGCGGAGCAAGGATGCTGTGCTTGCTAAAATGAGCTCATGCTTCATATGAATGATCCATAAATTCCATAGACTTCATTGTAGCCACTGCTGTCAGAGTTCTCAGGGGTTTGAGTGTAGTTAGATTTTTTAGTTATTTAGAGAGCTATGTCAGTACATGGTTATTATGGGTCTACATGCTTTTATAGAGATTTAGATGGTGAAATGATCATGGGATTCATTTGGAAACCAGTTTGCCCAGAAAGACCACCTGAAAAATGAGTAATGTAAAAAGAAAAAGAAAAGCTTTTTTTGGGGCCAAGATGGCGGCGTGATGGTAGTGCGTGGCTACTCCAGAACCAAGGTGGTGCTTGTTTCCCTGTGATTGTCCATGTTCTGACCCGGTATTCGGGTGTTCGGATGTTGTAGACACCGGGACAGTGGTGTTCGTGTTCCAAAGTCGGAGGTTCGAGGACGACCAGACGCCGTTGTAGCTCCGTCCACGGACGAGGCTAACTGGTGATCCGGTGGCGTTGTTTTTTCCTGACCTGCCGGGCAGCGTCCGGGAACCAAAGTTTTTGGTTTCCGGGGGGAGTATCGTTGCAGGGCTGATGCTGCGGATGGATGGTTTCTGGGAACTCCGATCTCGGCTTGCGTGTGGAACCGGGACTTCAGTCCTCGGCATCGCCTGATGCCGGTGGCCGGGGAAGAGGACATCGCGGGCAGGGTTTTGTGCTGGGCCGGAGGTGGGCCCTGGCCGGCCGGCACCACCCTTGTATGGGGCACCGGGTCCTGGGGGAACGCTATATTATTTCACTGTGTACTTTATATGTAGTTGAAATGACAATAAAGTAATCTAATCTATTCTGATCTAATCTGTAATACTAAATGTAATAATATAGCAAGAACAACTGTTCAAAATGAACTTTTTTAAAAATTTGATGAATTAGCAAAATCTAATCAACCTATCTGCTCTGGACATAGTGCAGTGGTTTCATTTGTTGAACCGTTTAATATTCGCAGCACTCCAATTGATAATCTTATCAAACTGATGTGCCCTCTTATTTGAACTTTCAGAAAATGTTGTTAGGCAACAAAGAACAGAGTCACTGAAGTGGTCAGGTGTCTTCACTTGATGAAGGAGAACAAGGAAGACATAAATAAACTGATTTTAGAAAGAAGATTTGAGTGAGACAACTCACATGGACCAGATTTATCAAAATTGCCTTACCATAGTACCATGAATGCAAACTCTGTTTAGTGGACGACCGGGTTATGTTTTAAGTCTGTGCTTTGACATAATCTTTTCTGTATCTGTATTTCAGCAGGAGCTTTATCTGCAGAGAGAATTTAGCCCAAAATGCATCTGTAAGTTAAGGCTTTTACACGAACTCAGTGCTTTTAAGCTTACCTAACTCTTGGCTGCTTAGGGAGTGTGTAGAGAAAAATAAATCTCTAATCACCCACATATATCATTAGCCTCTACTAGAGAAATGAGCTGCAAGGATCAGACATACTGCTATTAACATTAATGTGTCACTACTACATAAATAAGCAACATAAAAGCATTACAATGGATCACACGGCATCTGTCAAACAACATGTGAAAATATGACCACAGCTACCAGTAGCAGACTGGGAACAGAAGTTACAGGGTCAAAGTTGCACGTCAATCAGCTTTATTTTCTTTATCTTAAATTTTTAAGGGGAGGGGTTACTTAAATTACAGATGCTCAGGTAAATTTCAATGAATGTAATTATGAAAGAAAATATGAAGGACACATATATGCACTATATTTTAAAAAGTGCAATATGTAGCATACTTTATTCTGATTCTAAAAATACTTTGTTATACATATATACAAGATATGAAAATAAAAAATAGTCCAGGTGTCATAGGGAAGATTTTTTTAAGTTTGATGGCCACAGGTAGACATGATTTCCTGTGGTGTTTTGTGGTGCATTGTGGTGGAATGAGTCTGTTGCTAAATGCACCCTGTGCCTGTCCAACATGTCATGGAAAGGGTGTGAAATATTGCCCAATATTCTCTGTTACTTGGACAGCATTCTCCTTTCTGAGATCACCATCAAAGAGTCAAGCTCAACACCCTCCACATAACTGGCCTTGTGGATCAGTGTGTTGGGTGTGCTGCAATTTCCCCACTGGGATTAATAAAGTATTCTGATTCTGACTGGTGTCTGCTACCCTCAGTCAGCTGCCCCAGCACGCCACAGCAGGATGGCACTGGCCTTCACAGACTCATAAAACATCCTGAGCGATATTGAAGGACCTCAGCCATCTCAGTAAATAGAGAGGGCTCTGACCCTTCTTGTAGAGAGACTTATGTGTTTTTTAGTGAAGTATATTTTAGAATATTAGATATTGGGCATTTATCTATTTAAAAGCAAATCTGCTGAAAAAAAGACCTATCTCCAAAGTACTGTACAGTTGAGAAAGAATAAAAAGAAGCGGTGTGTGTGTTTTGGTGTGTGTGTGTGTGTGTGTGTGTGTGTGTGTGTGTGTGTGTGAGATCTGGAAGCACTTCAGCCAGCAGGGATTAAACTGCTGATGGCAATTGCTATGGGGTTGCCCTCCCATGTCAACTAACTTTGCAATAAGTAACTAAAACACTACTGGTGACGTCAAAAAGAAAAATGGAAAATTTATGACAGGAAAAACAGCATAAAACAAATCCAGGCACCCAAGGTAGGTTTGGAAAAATAATAAAATGCGCTTACTTTACTGGGCTATTTTTGTATCACTACACCTAAGTGTGTAGAGATATAAAAATACCAACAGAGTTTTAGTCACACCTGTGCAACAACAAGAACGTGCTTCGGTTTCTTTAGCCTCTCCAGACAATGGTGAGTGCAATAGTTCTCTAGTTTTTAAAGGACCAGTGTGTGATTTAGTGACATCTACTAGTGAGAATGCAGATTGCAACAATAAAATACCTGTCCTCTCCCTGAACATTTTGGAGCGCCTATGGTGGCTGTTGGGGGAAAAAAAATTCGAGTCTTCCACAAGATCATCCACAAGTTTCAGTCCCGAGGTTCGTGTATATAGATATGATTAGGAATTAGAAATGTAATTGAATTGAATAAGATTTATAAGTTCAGTTTTTATACCACAAAAGTAATGTATTACAAAAACTGACAAATAATGATAGCCGTTCTACATTGTGATAGGAATATATGGTAAAAACTTGCTGATGTCGAAATTTTAGACTTGACCAAAATTTGGACGAGGAAATGAACTTCCTGACACCTTCGGGAACTTGTCGTCAACTTGTCTGCATTGTCGTGCGGACATCCCGCCTTTCCTTAACACTTCTGCCTCTTCTGCAAACGCTCCCGAAAGCCTCCGTGGTCCTGATGACAACCAGTAGGGCAAGCAGGACTGAGGACAGTGGACTGTGCTTTGGTTTCTGTGAGTGATGAACGTTACGCAGGGATATTTTGTGACACACAGAACTGTGGTGTACTTTCTGGGACTGATGAACATTTCACACAGTACTGTGATGTAGTGTAGATGATCACTTTGCGGTGATCTTGTGACGTGATTGTGATTGTTATTATTATTGTCATTGTTTTGGAACTG
>VUQH01087205.1:0-54022 GCA_015106775.1 Etroplus canarensis | reverse complement strand
CTCCGATGTTCCTGGCCTTGCTTCCCCTCCCCCTGGTTTCTTGCATACACAATATATCTACCTTCCTTCTCTCCATCATATCAGCCAGCTCTCTCCCTTTACCAGTCATAGTCCCTACATTTACAGTCCCTACTCTCACCTCCACCCTCCTACTCTTCCTTCTCTCTCTCTGCCTCCTAACACGCTTTCCCCCTCTCCCCCTCCTTGGTCTTCGGCCAACAGTAGCATAGTTTCCACCAGCACCCTGTTGGCTAACGGCACCAGAGGCAGTCGTTGTTAACCCGGGCTGCGACCGATCCTGTATGGAAGTGGTGTTATGAATCCGCATATTTGATTTGGCAAAGTTTTTACGCTGGATGCCATTCCTGACGCAACCCTCACCATTTACCCAGGCTTGGGACCAGCACTAGGACTACACTGGCTCGTGGGCCCCTGTGGCTGGTTTGTTAAATAATACAATTTAATTTAGACAAAAGCTACATGTCTCACATGGTCTCAACCTAGGGTGACCAGATGCACAGCAAATGTATCTAATTTTCCACGTGGTATATGCTGCGATGATGTCCCGCATTTTGACTGGTTCTATAGCTCTCAAAAAACCGCACTGATGACAGTTTCATAAGTCTGGCTGTTAAACAATGGCTGTGAAGAAAAGCTCTCATCAGGAGCTCCATTTGATGTCAAACAAGCTGCACATTTGGAATTAAACATATTGGTTCCCTTATGATGCTACGACCAACTAGGGTGACCAGATGTCTCTTTTTTATCCCTTGTTCCCCTGTCCCACATCTTGAGACAGTGTTCCACATTTTGACTGACTCTGCAAAACATGCATATATCTCAAGTATTTACCTAAAGCAAGTGAAGAAAGCAGGGAAGCCTTTTTATTACAGCAAAAGTGAAGGTCATCCTATGTAATGCCATGCCAAGCAGGTGAAGCTACAAGTCACCAGAAAGTCACAGGCTTTGTAGGTTTTGATGAACATGATGGAAACTGCAACAAAGAGATGAAGCAGCAATATATAGTGTGAAAGAGTTTTTCTGTCCTTTGCTAGAGTATTCAGTCTCACACGAGGTACAATAGTGACGGAGTATATGTACGTGTGCCATGCAAAATTATTGGCTAAATTTGGCTTGAATTATTGGATATGGCTCAAAAAAGGTAAGCCAATCTAAGGATGCAACCTACCGAAACCCAAAGACCAGACAGAACAACAGCTGAAATACCAGTGAAACTAGAAAAGCACTCATAGAGCGCAGACCTCCGCCAAGCATGATCCAAGGCATGATCATCAAAGGCACCGACATCAAAGGCATAATCATCATAGTGCCTTTGATGATCACTAATGCATAGAGAAATCTGATATCTGATATCACTATTACTTCAACAGTTATTGATTTCAGGATTGTTTTGTTCGGCATGATCCCATCGCCTGATTCTTCCCAAAATTTAATCACCTCTTCCTTTTATGAGGCCGAATCAATTTTTTAAAAAAATCAGCCAAATCCGTTCATAACTTTTTGAGTTATTGTGCACACAAACAGACAAACCAATACCAGCGAAAACATAACCTCCTTGGCGGAGGCAATAACAGAGAACACAGGAGAATATAAAGACTCACATGTGAGCATGAAAACATCTGTAAGCTTCCTTTTATCCTTATTGTATTTAATTAGAAAAACAGTTGGGAAAGTCTCACTGGAGTATATTTGACCTTTACACGCAGCTTTATACAAACACTGACTAATGGTCATTTCAGTGCAAATAGCAACTAAAAGCAACAAAATAAAGCACAAAAAAAATGAAACAAAGAGCACTTACTGGGCACGAAGAGACTCACCTGACAGTATTTTATCTTCATATTAGAGCACGTTATGGCTAAATATCGTCTAATTTCATCAATTACTGACTGTGTTTGGCCCTTCGTTGCGCATGCTCAGTAAATACCAGGGATGTCGCATGTTTTCCTAAAATAGTTTATTCGTGCATGAAAATCTGTTCAGTAAATTCACTCGTGACACATATCGCTGTAAATATCAGAATAATTTACATTATGAGTGATGATTTTATCATTCCTTTCAACTTCATTTTTCAATTCCATACATTTAAATTATGAGTAATAAGGCATGCCAAGACATCCAAAAACTACACCTGGTAATTAATCTGAGTGATATGAAGCGAATAGGAGACAAATGATGTCATCATGTAATCAATGCACATGTTTTCCAGTAATCAACTGCACAAAAAGTCAAGGTGATATTGTTTAAGGGGAATGGATCAAAGGCACCTATGTGGATAGCTACTTTATGCAACACATGCAACTAGTAATCTTAGCACAAAATTTGTAGAAACATAAAGGATTCAACTTGATAAAATCTTGAAATTAAAACAAGGGCAAAGTCTTCAGAAGAGAGCGCAGGTAGACAGGAGATGGAGGCAGATGATCTGCTGTGGTGATCCCTAAAGAAGAAGAATCCAGGCCTATTCCATTTCTGCTGCAGTACCAGGATAATAAAGTATTCATAACTATAACAACAGTGTTTATATATGTTGTTAGTGAAACAAAAAGCAAGTGGTCAACTGGAATCTAGCAACTGCTTATTTAAAAAAAAGACAAACTTCTTCAAAACTGTTGCAGTTCCCACCATTATGGAGGTACCATAGATGGACACTAAATTTCTACTGTTCTCTAACTACACTTTGCTTTGAAAACAGAGCAAATAAAAAAGGAATGATATTGCTTATTATTGTCACAGAGAGCCTCAGTCAGCTTTGTGCAGGTCATGCTTGCAGTTATCATATATGTACAGTCTGACGGTTGACAGGAGATATGCTACTAAGGAAAAATGCCGGCTCTTCAAGCTGCTGATTAATTAAAGCCGGAGCTCGGTTAGAGTTATTCCACCCTCTACAGCTCCTTGTATCTCCTCCACAGCTGGTACACCTGTCTTCTGGCCTCAGAGCGAACACAACGGAAGAAGGACACATGCTGTAGGCCCTTCACCTGGTAAACACATAGCAATGGGAGGCAGTTTGAGTCAACTCTTTTCGGTTTTATTTATAATATACAGTGAACGAAACTATGACAGTCACTTGAACATAAGTAGTTTTTAAAGCACAACAATGGAGTAAAATGTCTTGAAAAGTTTAAAGGATACATAATATTGAGCTGTTACTGTTACTGTAGTATTCCTTTTAGGAAGACATTCAGCTACCCACTGTTGCAACTCTGGCACTTACAGGTTCACAATATGGTAAACTTAAAATTTCACTTCTTCATAGGAAGTACATGTTATGGGTGTTTACTGTAAAATGTAAAAAAGGAATCTGGGCATCTATTTCTTATCGAGGTGTGCAGTATGTTGTATGCATGTTATGAAAACCTATTCTGTACACACACTGTAGTGAAACAGTGAGGCAAAATATTTAACATTTGAAAGGTGAATGAGACATGTTAAAGAAGTTATATTACAGACTAAATATCAAAGGCCACCTAATCTATCAAATCTATATACACTTACTGGCCACTTTATTAGGCACACTTGCTCAGCTACTTGTTAACACCAATATCTCAACAGCCAATCACATGGCAGCAACTCAATGCATTTAGGCATGAAGACATGATCAAGACCTCCTTCTGAAGTTAAAACCAAGCATCAGAATGGAGAAGAAAGGTGATTTAAGTGACTTTGAACATAGCATGGTTGTTGATGGCAGACAGGCTGGTCTGACTATTTCAGAAACTACTCATCTAATAGGATTTCCCCACACATAGGATTTACAGAGAATGGTCCCAAAAAGAGAAACTATACAGTGAGTGCCAGTTCTATGGGTGAAAATGCCTTGTTGCTGCCAGGTTGGAGCAGAATGACCAGAATACACCGAGCTGACAGGAAGGCAACAGTAACTTAAAAAGCACTTGTTATAACCAAGGTAGGTAGAAGAGCATTGCTGAATACACAGCATGTTGAGCCTTGAAGCAGATGGGCTACAGCAGTGGAAGATAACACCAGGTGCCACACCTGTCAGCTACAAAGATAAAACAGAGGCTACATTTTGCATGGGCCCACAAAAATAAAAAAAAAAGACTGGAAAATGTTGCCTTGTCTGATGTCTCAATTTGCTGCTGCAATGTCTGGATGGTAAGGTCAGAATAAGACAAACAACATGAAGGCAAGAATTCTTCCTGCCTTGTAATGGCAACAGTTCAGGCTGGTGGTGGTGCAATGGTGTGTGGGTAATTTTCTTGGCAGACCCTTAGCACCAACTGTGCACTGTTGAATGCCACAGCCTACCTGAATAATGTTGCTGACCATGTCCATACCTTTATCACCACAGTGTGCTGATCTGATTTCTTAAACATGCTAATGAGTTCACTGTACTCACTTGGCCTCTATACTCACATATAGAACACCTTGGGGTGGAGATTCGCAGTGGGAAGGTGCATGGATGTGTAGCTGACAAATCTGCAGCAACTACATAAAGCTATCATGTCAATATGGACCAAAATCTCTGAGAAATGTTTACAGCATATTGTTGAATCTATGGCATGAAGGATTAAGGCAGTTCTGATGGCAAAAGAGGGTCCAACCAGGTACTAGCAAGGTGTATCAAATGAAGAGGCCAGTGAGTGTATTGGGCTAATATACTTTCAAGAAACTAATTCTAGCTCTAAACATAAAAACAGACACACTCCTTAAACTTATTTTTTTATTTATTGCTGTAGATTTCTATAATACTTATCTGCTTGCCAGCTCCTTCTTCAGACAGGACCTAAAGGAGGTAGCACGCTCCACAGCTTTATAGCCCTGAGATGTACGTGGACAGCCAGAGTGAGGCAGGAAGACAGAAAAACAATGGCAAGAGTAGTGAGCATGTGGAAGATGAGAGAGACAAAAATATAAGTGGGGGTAAATGATGACAATGGAAAAGAAAGAACGGGTTAGAAAGGAGGTGTAGAGAAAGGTATTTCAGCACAGTAACAACAAAAGAGAACACTGTTAAAAAGCCAAGGCAGTGTGGCTAAGACAGCATTAAAAGAGGCAAACAGGACCATAAAACATGCAGCATCTAGGCTTATGGTTGTATTTGTTATTCTCACAAGATACACTGTGTTCCACCTCTGTACAAAATAAGGCTCTTCGCTGTAGTGTTGTATCAAAATCCACCACTAGAGGGCAGTACAGCCTTTTGGGACAGCCCCACCAAGTGGCTAAAAAACATTTTTTTCAGTACTTGTGATTTCAATGCAAAGATTTTGTTCTTTCCAGTCAATAATTTGAATATATCCTTGTACATGTTAAATTATAAAAATGTTTAAAAAATGTTCCAATTTATTGGCCAAATTATTCATATGGCTTTAATAGCACTGGTAGAGGGGTAGAGGGCGACGGGAGCCTTCAATCAAGGCTAGTTGAGTTGTATAAATCCTCACTTGAGTCACTTGTGTTTGGACCAGTTTAGCTCCCAGTCTTTAGTGGTGGTTTTACTACTTGTGTTATTTCAAAACATGTTACACACTAAAACCTGGACACTATATTTAAGTATTTTGTTCAAATGAGAGATAAGGAATTCCTATGTTTTAAATTTCAGCTCTTCCTTTCAAAAAATCTAAAGTCTTAAAAAATATGCCAGTGTGCTTATTGTTTGTGAATGAATATACCACAGTCTTAAACCACTGTAGCTTTTTATTTGCCTCACTAACACATTTTAAAGCTACCTCTCACATGGCACCTGTCTTATTTTACTGTGAATTTTAAAATGATGTGAGAGTTTGAGTTTGTACTTCTGGATGATCATCAAAATGAGTAATTTCTTTTCAGAATTCATTTCAGTGTAGAAAAAAATTCCAAGGTAATGCTAAATGTCAGCATTTACACTAATGGGCCAAAACATTATGACTGCTCTGTTGTTTTGATCCTTTGTGTGATATCAAAAAACAGCTCTGACTCACCAATGCATGGAGTCTACGAAGACTGTGATGGTTCTCTGTGACAAGACCTTAGCAGAGATACTTTAAGTTCTATATGTTGCATGTTAGAGGCATTACTGTGTTCCATATTTGTACCAGCACATCCTTGTTGGTAGTTCATGGCTGGTTTACTATTCACCATGGCTGGCAGGACTGCCCCAAAGGTGATGACACTCTGACATATGGACAAAAGTATTGGGCCACACCTCTTAATCACTGACTTGAGGTGTTTTGAGTTTTTTGCCACAGGTGTATAAAATCAATCACTTAGCCATGCACTCTGCCTTTAGAAATATTTGTGAAAGAATGGGTTGTTACAAAAAGCTCCATGAATTTGAGCATGGTACGGTAATAGGATGCAACTGTTGCACCAAGTCAGTTTGTGAAATTTCTTCCCTCCCAGATATTCCACGATCAATTTTAAGTGGTATTATTGTAAAGTGGAACTGTTTAGGAACCACAGCAACTGTAAAGTTACAGAGGAGATTTGCTATTTGCTGAGGTGCAAAGTGCACTCTGCTTACACAATAACTGCAGCGTTCCAAACCTCTTTTGACATTAACATCAGCACAAAAACTGTGCTCTGGGAGCTTCATGGCATGGGTTTCCATGGCTAGGCAGCTGCTTGAAAGCCTTACATCACCAAGCACAATGCTGCGCATTGGATGGAGAGGTGTAAAGCACATTGCTACAGGACTCTGGAACATTGTAAACATGTTCTGTCGAGTGATGAATCATGCTTCTCTATTTGGCAGTCTGATGGATCAGTCTAGGTTTGATGAATGCCAGCAGAATGTTTTCTGGCTGACTAGACTGTGCAAACTATAATGTTTGGTGGAGGAGGGATAATGCTATAGGGTTTTTTTTCTGGGGTTAGCTTGGGTCCTTTAATGTAGTTCCACTGAAGTGAAATCTTATTGCCTTCATTTACCAAGACATTTTGGACAATTTTATGCTTCTAACTTTTTCCTTTTCTGTTCCAGCATGACTACGCCCCAGTGCATAAAGCAGGTCCATAAAGGCATGGTTGGATGAGTTTGGTGTGGAAGAACTTAAGTGGCACGCACAGAGCTCTGATCTCAACACCACTGAACACCTTTGGGAGGAATTAGAAGAGATTGTGAGCCAGGCCTTCTTGTCCAACGTCAGTGTCTGATTTCACAAATGGTCAGACACTCCAAAATCTTGTAAAAAGAGTGATAGCGGTTATAGCTACAAAGGGGGAGAGTAACTCCACATACTTAGAGATTTGGAATAGAATGTCATAAAAGCCCCTGTAGGTGTAATGTGGCCCAATAGTTTTGCCCATATAGTGTATCTTGTTTAATTTCTGCATGCGTATGTGTAGGTATCTGGCCACAACGGTTTTACCCTTGTCAGAGCCTCCAAGGCCCTATTCATTTGTCAAAGACTTTAATGAGAGCTGCTGTTATGAGAAAATCAGCATTATTTACCTCATCTAAATGATCATAGCACTTTTGTGCAGAGTCATTAAGGGTGTGCTCACATCAGGCAATCAGTTGCACTCAGGCACGGTATGCATGTAGTGTCATTTCAAATCTGGCCTGAGCATGGTACACCAATACTTTCTCAACTGTAGCTGCTTCTAGGAAAATTGTTAAATGATTAACAAATCTATAATGCATGTACAAGGACAGTGCCTCACAGCATCCCCAATTAAGCCGCAAATGCATGAACTCTTGAAACTCATGAACTGTTATTATGCTCTGAAATAGAGCATGTGTGTGTGTAAAAGAGAGAGGGGAGTTGAAGTACTGAGACAAAAAATGCATATTCAGGCCAGGATCGCTAAGCACATTGTGAATGCAGGCCAGCATTCATGCCATTCAGGTGTGCAGTGTGAGTATGCCTGAAATCCTAACTGCAAAACTGTCTCTTTGTAAGTGTGCTGGAGCCACCTTTGTGTAAAGGGAGGTACATTTCCAATAGGTAGATCTCTGTTTATGTTCTGGGGATTGGCTTTGTTTTACACTTTTTTAAAAAAAGTAAAGTTCTGTTATTTGAAGCTGTGAGCTCCAAGTCCCTCACCCTGGCTCCCCTGTGCAGCCGGTCCTTCATGATACCAATGAACTCCTTGTATGAGAGCTGGTCATCGTGATCAACATCAAAGATCTTGAAGATGGTGTTTACAAGGTGACGTGTCAGCTTGAGCCCTGTGGCCACATACACAGCTCGGGCAAACTCATCTGTTAGGAAAGAAAGTAAAACCATTTTGCTCATCTAGCAGTTTGCAGCTTAATACCCTAGAGGAGAAGATACGGTATCAGCGAGTGTAAGCAGAGACCTCAGTGCTTGCACTTTTAGCTCAATACAGTTTTTAATTACCTTGTCCAATGGAGCGTGCAGCAAAATTATACATTTGCATAGCAATAGCAAAGTCTTCAAGGTTGTTGAGAAACTGGAAGAATGATCTGAACTCATCAAAGGTGATTCCCTGAAAACCAAAGACAAAACAGTATAGAAAATGAGCTCAGAGAGAAGTACTGAAGAAAGTGTAATTCTCTGGAGAGAAGAAGCTTGAAAATCACAATGTCTGTTTCAGCAAGAATGCAAAGGTGCCTTTAAGGCCGTGCATACTATATTCTCTGAGGTGCATCCAGTTTGTTGTCTGAAAAATTAAAACTATTAACAGTCAAGAGTTTCCAGGAAATAGCCTCATGAATGACAAAAAGTCTTTCATGAGGCTAAAGGACTTGTGTGTGCATGAATGGAAAATTTACAGTTTTTCCTCAGTGGCTTTAGCTCAATTCTCAAACGGGAGACAAATTTTCTAAAATAGCATGCAACATTTTTCACAACTTTTTGTTACTCAGGAAAGCTTCTCATTCTATTTTTAGAATTAACATAATTTGGGAAATAAATAAACACAACCGTCTATAATTTGAACAGGTATCAGTTGTCTTTGTGGTCAAACTACACATTTTATGTTTAATATTTTTACTGGGCTATGTTGCTTTGACTCATCACATCCAGAATATTCTATTTTAAATAGATAAAATTCTTACTATAAGTATTGTAAAAAATCTTTATAGCATGTGAGCACAAGCGTAAATAAAATAATTTGTGAACATGGAGCTTAGAAAAACATTTTATTGGCCAGGAAAGCGGAAGTAGTAAGTAGTCATGTAAAAAAGAAAATCTTCACAGGACTCTGTGCAGTGGAATAAAACAACACAATATATTTAACTGAAACATGACTGTCTTTTCATTCCCAATTTATTGTTAAGGTTTGATATTATTCATATGCTTTAAAATATAGTGCGTACAAAAATGTTTTCATATAAAGAGAGCTGCAGAAACTGGTCAGCTGGCCGTGGCTACTGTGGTTTTTTTTCATTCGTTCTTTATATAAACCATTAATTCACTGAATTTACAGAAAATGTACTATACTGTGATATATATGGTTAACATAATATGAATTAGAAATGGCTTATATTATCATAGGAAATTTTGGTCATATTGCCCAGCCCTAGTTTACCAGTCTGGAGCATTCAGGTGTGTTTTAACACAATGCTGCAATCTTCCCAGGAGTGGATGTCTCAGCAAATTCACCCCGAGGTCAGACTGTGCAATGCTAAGAGAAAAAAAAAACACAAGCGCTACATCCCCGACTCTATACAGGCCTCAATTAGCATGTTAAAATTTAAGCACTGTATGTAAATGGTAATGAATTTAAATGTAGCAATGTAATATAGAGAAGACAACAGAATACTGGAAGATTCAGAAAAATCCAGAGGGTGGCTGAGGGATCTTCCTCAGTTACTTGCAAGGGAGAGCAGAAGTTGTGGGGGTTATGAGAATCTGCAGCCAAACAGAGCAACAGGATGATTCTTTCTGTAGTATGAAGTTTATTTTTGGTATTAATAGCCTAAACATAATTGTTCTGTGCTATGTAGATTTCCAGTTTTACTCTGTGTATTGTATTGTGCTCTGTTGTCAGACTCTTTCAATATTTTTTTACATGCCTGCGTAAGTGCTCTTTTACTTTACAAAGTAAAACAGAAAACGTTTCAGTCCTAAAACTCTTCATATAAAGAGATTCACTTTGACACACCATAGCTGTCACTAATACTCAGAAAAATAATCTGGCATCATAGCAATTCAATATCAGAGAAAACATGAACGGCAAGAATTTTCGGACATTAGATGAGAAACACACTTCTAGAGTTCACTTTCACTATGCAAAAATAGCAAAAATATTTTGTCTGGTTTTAGTCAATTTGATGGCAGTGACTTATTTATTGACACAAAATGTTATTTTGACAAATGAATTTAAGGTTTTGGGTGAGTTACAGTATTTAACAAGTTAACTATAGTGTTTCGCTGCATGCATGAGGTGTTTTAGGAAATGCATTATTTTGGTCTCTGAGAACTTCAAAAATGTTTAGTGAAATATGCCAAAGCAGCTGAGGAAAAAAGTAAATATTTTGTAGTGTTTCATTGCCTTGAAGTCACTGCATAAAATCATGATGTGGAAGCCAAACAAGATGTACAGTAGCTTGCTATTTAGATGACATGTGGTCATACAAGGTAGATAAAACCACAAGGCCACACCTCAGCATTATAAATGGATACAAAAGGACATTGTGCGTTTAACAAAATGAATAACCAAAGTCCATGTGAGCAAATTCAGATGTTTTAATGGTTGTGCAGTGCACTACATGCGCTTTGCCGTGAATCAAGAAAGAAGATTATGAATAAAAAATGTTTAATTAAAAAAAAGTTTGTTTTTTTATATGCAGAATATACGCAGATTAAAATACACCAGCTTGCTGTGTATCTTAACCTTGACATTGCTTATATGAAGAAAAAAGAAGGTGGCAAATGAACTCAATAGCAGGATAGACTGACAGATTGTAACTGCAGGTTGTGAATTACATGAGGCAGAGACCAACCTCCTGCTTCTTCCACAGCATGAAAAGGAAAGAAGGAAGGGACAGAAATAGAGTTGGGCTGCATAAGGACTACATGCCAAAGTATAGCTAGATAGCTCGCACAGAAAGATCGACAGACAGACAGTTAGATATTTAAATGAACCTTAAAGTGCAGTCAAATGTCAGTTTCTGTGTGTTTCTGTGTGTTTGTGTTTGTTTCTGTGTGTTTGTGTGTGATGTCTACTGAAGCAATGAAGCGCTCATGTGTAGAGAGCCACAACAGCCTCAGGGCAGAGGCAACGGTGGGAAATTACAGGTATTTTAGATGTCTAGAGGGTAGGGGCACCCATACAGGAAAATAGAATTGTCCAGTAAAGAATTGTGCGCACAGATGTAGTGTACCTTTTCATCAGGTATACACTGGCGAACATTCTCTAGATAGGCACTGATGTTCTCCACATTGGTGAAGCGCAGCAGGATTTTAGCAAAGTCCTCTTCACTGATGGTAGTCATTCCTTTAGAGTAGGTCAGGAACTCAATCTCCAACACCTCTGTCTGGAGGTTATCCATAAATCTGAAAACAAAAAGAAGACAGAAAAATAGACTTACTCAATTGAAGCTGTCATGTGGGTAATATTGTTAGTGTTAGCACACATTCTGTTCTGTCTGCTATTAATTTTTCAATACCTGTAGAAGTCATCAAAGGTAAGCTCTGCCTTCCCTTTCTTCCCAAAGAAATGGACCAGTAATGTGGTGTCAATTGTGATGCTGTCATCTGCTCGCTACCAAAGAGGGAGTAATAAGAGAGACAATCAATGGTCTAATGACAAATCTCAAGCAATGTAGCTGTAGGAGAAGGAGGACGAGTCCATCATTAGACCAGAATGGCCATTAGGTTAGCAGGAAGCAGTTGTCTGCTGCACGGGTGCAAAACGTGCACTGGATGACCATTACAAAGTGTCAGTCATAGTAATCAGCTCGGACAAACAGTCAACGGCCATCACAACATCAAACATACCAGTCTAGGCAGCATAATGTAATGTGAAGTACCAATTAAGTATACAGAAGTTTATAAGTAAACTAGGGTAAAGTGGAAAAGTAAAAAATGTAAATCAAATCAGAGGTATGGAGAAAACTGTTCTCCATGCAGTCTAGACTGGTGAGGAGAGTTGTAGCATCATGAAACACAGACTGATTGAATGATGAAGGCGAGTGCTAAAGTAGCAGCCCAAATAAAGAGAAAGAGATGAGACAACACAGAGTCATGCCTACATTCACTGATCCAGTGGGAGGGCAAAGATGGAGGTGAACAACAGAGTAGGAGAAGGGAAGACAACATATTAAACAGGTGGAGTTTACTAAAGAGAGAGACACACGAAGTAAGAGGAAGACAGAAGAGGAGAAAAGAGACTTGTGGAAGAACAACTAAGTGCATCACAGACAAATACATAACACGCAGACACATCCCATGCATTTTGCTGCAAATGCCATGTAGACACACCTAAACAGAACTTCAAATCACAAAAAGCAACACTGAACAAAACCCACAAAAGCACAAGTGCAGAGATTTTGTGAGCTGATTCCACCTTTTTCCGTCAACAGATGAAAATCCTGGCCATCACCTTTACAACTTTTATGATGCTTCCTTCTTTTTTTAAGCTGGTATTTTTTGCACTCTCCCTTAAATGCATTGTGTTCACTCAGTAATGGAGGTCATCTGAAACCCATTCAACATGTTTAGGGCTGCTTCTACTGTTTGCTCATGCTATAATCTGCTGGTTAACACTTTGTTAATCCTTTTCAAAAACAAGGTAACATGATTAGGCGTTTAGGCCTCTGACAACACTCAGTCTAAGTATCTAGCTCACTTTGTTACTGTTTATACATGGTAACATATATGTATCTTTCAGAAAAAGGTGACTTTTGAGCTGTTCCAGAAAGGTCTCAGGCACTATCAGGGGAAAAAAAGAGAGGACTTCAAAAGCACATCTTCTTTCTGACTGCCTGCCATGCCCCACCCAGCCAACCCTCATGTCCAATCTTTGGCCATGCTGAGGAACACACAGACATAAGATTAAATGAAATCTCATGTCCTTCTAAGGAGGAGGAGGAGCATTTCAAACATCATCAATATCATCATCACCACAATGCCATACGTGGTTCTACCTCAAGAGTAAAATCCTAAAATCCAATGAGGGACAAGAAGAAAATGTCAAACAAAATCACACGTTTACATATGGAAAAAAAAGTTAAGATTTCATTTTTTTGTTCAACTTGTTTGGTGTGACACAGTGAGTATTCGTCCAGTCAGAATGTCTGTAATGGAGCTGTAGGCTCACTGATAGAAAGAAAACCATCCATACAGGTAAGACCTAACAAAGTGAAGGTACAAAAACCACAGAAATTCCAGAGGACATTTTCAGTCATATTGGCTAATTAATTATGGTAAAATACATAGTAAGTAAAAGTGCCCAGCAATTCATAGGGAAAAAAGCAATAAAAATTATTTATTGGACAGAAGTATATTTTTGACCTCAAATCTTAAATTGTTGTTATATGTAAATGAGTATAAACTAAAACCTCCACTGGCCAAAGTACATAACGTCAGCATTCAAAAGAGATGGATTTGAATTTTGGGTACTTCTGGTGATCAGCGCACAATATGAACAGTAAGATGTAACAAGATGTAGAAGTTAAAGGCACTAACAACATTCAAAACATAACTCACACAACAAATAAGTGCTCTGAAAAGCACGCATTAAAAGCATACACTGTAATAGGAACACCAGGTTGTGACTCTTAACTTTTGGTCTGTTTCTGATTCACTTTACAGTCTGGCCTTCAAGTCTTTGATTAGAGTCTTTGATTAGGGACAGCGGAAGATTTCCTTCATATAAACACAGACAAACTGAAACAATTACAGACTTATCATTGCTGTGTCTTGTTTTCTGTGTCTCACTCACTAGAGGGTCTTTTCATTAAGGCTCTGATTGCGGACAAACAGGACAAAAATAGTTTTGCTCTTTTATCTTCTAACTGATGCATTACTGACGTCTTTATGACACATGAACTGTTCATACATCTAGACAGTATCCAGGTGGTGTGTCTCTGCCTCGCTTCCCTCCTACATGGATTTTCTTCATCTTTTTTCTATTTTCCATTTTGCTGTAATGCTTTCAAAACAATAAAATCATTTTTCATTTATTTTGTACAATATATGCAGTTGAGGAGCTTATGATTCTGGAGGATGTCTACTCACTATTGCAGTAACTTCTTAACAAAGACTGGTATTTAGTCTGATTTAGTAATTTTCAAGATATTTTGATATGGGATAGATCCCCTCAGTGAAAAAATAGTGAGTTAATCCAGGAGTTGGAACTTTGGTTAGAGTGATAGTAACAGAATTCTGCAAACTAGCAAGGAAAATCTAGATTTGAAATGCTGCACACTGAGTCTATAATACAAAAACCAGAGGATATCCAAATATTTTATGTATCCTGTAAATTAAACAAGTCAAAAAATTACAAAACCTAATTCCAAAAAAGCTTGGATTCTGTCTGAAATGCTAACAAAAAAGACTACAGTGCTTTACAAAGCCTTTTCCAGGTTTTATTCAATTTAATACAATACAAAGCCAAGATATTTAAAGTTCAATCTGATAAAAATCAGTGTTTTTAGGACATGCACACACTCCGAATTTGATGTCTGCAACCCATTACAAAAAGTTGGGGACAGGAGTATGTTTACCACAGTGTTTAATCACCTATTCTCCTAACAACAGTAAGCATCCAGGAAATGAAGACACTAACTGCTGAAGTTTTGAAAGTGGAATTCATTCCCCATTCTTGCTTGATGTATTTCTTAAGTTATTAAACAGCCCAGGGTCTCCATTTTTATATTTTGGACTTCAAAATGCACAATATGTTTTCAATGGGAGACAGATCTGAACTGCAGGCAGGCAAGTCTAGTACCTGCGCTCTTTGTGAAGCCAAGCTGTTATAACTCATGCAGAATGTGGCTTGGTATTGTCTTGCTGAAATAAGGAGGGATGTCCCTGAAAAAGACATCATCTGGACAGAAGCATGTGTTGCTTGTAAAATCTGTATGTACCTCTCAGCATTACAGTAATTTAAATGTGCAAGTTACCCAGGCCATGGGCACTAACCCAACCCTATAGCATCACAGATGCTGGCTTTTGAACATTGTGATGATATCAACAAAACAAAAAAAACAAACAAAAAAAAGAACATTGTGATGATATAAATTTGAATATTTCTTTTCCTCTTTAGCCCCCAATATTTCAAAAAACAAAGTGAAATGTGGACTCGTCAGACCACAGAACACTGTTTTCACTTTGGGTCATAACCTCAAATGAGCTTGGGCCCAAAGAAGTAGGTGGTGTGTTGGTGATATAAGGCTTTCAACTTTCATGGCAGACTCTTAACTTACATTTGTAGGCTTGAATTTGTCGGGACTTACTGTATTAACAGATGATGATTTTGCTGTAATATCCATCACAGAATGTTGACAATTTTTAATGCAGTGCAGCCTGAGGGTTCAAAGGTTATGGGCATGGTTTTGAGCCTTGCCCTTAAATCCAGAGATGTCTCTGTATTTTTTTTATGATATTATGTACTGTAGATTGTGAAATCTGTAAATTCCTTTCTATTACACATTGAGAAACTTTGTTCATAAACTGTTGGATTATTTGCCAACACAGTCTTTAACAAAGTGGGGAACCTCATGCCATTGTTTCCTGTGACGAAACTGTAAAGTACTATCACCTGTTACCAGTTAACCTCCTTAATTGTGTAAAGTTCATATTTTTTGAACATTCCACAATTTTCCCAGTCTTTTCTTTTCCCTGTCTCAGTTTTTTCGGAAAATGTTACAGGCATAACATTTAGAATGTTTGTTTATATCCCCAAAACCCAATGAAGTTTATCAGCTTGAACATTAAATATCTTGTCTTTGTGCTATATTCAACTAAATAGATCAAACAGGATTTGCAAATCACTGTATTCTGTTTTTTCCGCACTGTATACCACACCCAAACTTTCTTGGAATTGGGGTTTGTAAAGCTGCATTATCAAGTTTTTGAGCACAAGGAGGCAGAAGTGCAGTCTGTAACCCCTCGAAATGGCACATTCTGAATTATAGTTTTCCTGTTATCTTCTTGCAATCATGTTTCTAGTCACAGAGCAAATGTAAATCCAATATTTAATCTACTTTTATCTCTGTTTTGTTTGCTGCCAACTCTTAAATAAGGTAAATATCTGTCTCTTAAGCTGCTAAATGCTCCACTCTGCTCACAAGGTAGCAGTTAACCCTGTTTGCCTTTTGGAGCAGGGTAGCAGGTTTACTAGGATTTTTCAAAAAAAAAGGTACCCGATGCTAATAAAAATAAGGTAGATAAGGTAGGCAAGTTAGAATATTAAAGTTAATAAAGAATTATAACGTTATAGTCTGTAAAACCAAACAAAGAAAGATATTTTGCAGAGCTAAGGGAGACCGTAGTTATTTGTGGGTTCATTACTATAACTTGCAGTTTGAAATTAATGGTTGATTAAGGCACTAAAAAGATCTCATCTATTGTTAATTAAAACAAAATACTGACTAAAATACTGACTTTGAGCATTAATGATTAGGCCAGGCGTTGACTCGATTATTTTTACTGGCTGGCATCTCATAATTGCTTCACACTGGATCATCATTAATGTCAACATCCACCATGATCATAGACTATATAGAAGATGGATGTAGTTTCTGTATCTGAAGGTCTGTGGAAGTGGTTTAAACATGCAGTCGTTCTTAACAGCTCCTTTGGTTGCAAAAAAGAAGTCAAGCTGTGTAGAAGTCTGTGGGAAAATGGTCCTTAGCTCTTGCTTTAGTAAACACCTTCCTGATGAGCTTAATGATTTAATTGCTAGTTTAAAATCTTATTGAATACCACATGATGTTCATTTTGTAAATTATGGTTGTCATTATTGTTCACAAGGTCAATACAGTATGTTATGCTTTAAGATGGTTTCATCATGACAATTGTAGCTAAAATGTACACAATCAAAATGCTCAGCAACAGGCCTCAAAAACCTGACTTTGCTAATGAATGAGTGATGGCGCAGGGGCTACATTCATCTTTTAACTAGTCTATGACCATAAACTCATCTCCCATACTAGGAATAGAGATGATTTAAATTAATACAAAAAATTAGTTTTGGTTTCTCCCTTTTGTTTTTCCCAAGGGATCACCACAGCAGATGATGTGATTTGGACAGATTTTACGCCAGATTTTCTTCCTGATGCAACCCTCCCATGTATTCAAGCTTGAGACCAGCACTAGGGGTACACTGGGTTGTGACCTCCAGAGGCTGGGCTTGTGTCCCCTACCAGTCTTAAACCAGGGGCACAACTATGCTATGGAAACAGTAAAAGTAAAGAAAGTAAAGGAAATTTGCCACTGTAATGTACAATAACTTTGTCACTGCAAAGATTTACTTCTTTTTTTCTCCCTTCAAGACTCCAGATCAGTCTAACCTCTGGCAGACGTAATGCTGAACTGATCACAACAAGCTTATCATTCCTGGAAGTGTGGCAGCACTGGTGTTAGCTCATCATCCCCATGACAACATAATGGTTACCACGCCCACAAGGCACGAGCCAACACCTGGTGTATGCATGTGTCTATCTGTCCATCTGTGTGTGTATCTGTAAGCTTGAACAGCCTTTGATCGTGAAGCTCAGAGTAAAAACAGTAATTACTGATGAAAACACAAAATGTTCTTCCTCACCCTCCCCATCTGTGAGTAATGCTCCAGAGGAAGAGCTCATTGTGGGTCTTTAGTCAAGTCAGTCAGACTGTCCGTCAGTCCCACCTTCCAGGGGTAAAAACAAGTGACCCTCCCTTTCCTTCTCACGACCAGCATGCACCTTTATTTCCCACCTTTTCATTCTTTCTTTGTCTTTGCCGCTCTTATCATTTGTTTAATCTTATCCTGCCCCTGCTCTGATTACTCTGATTTCCTTTCACCTCATACTACCCGTCATTACCTCCTTCACCTGACAAACATAGAGGTGATTTGCACTTTTCTACCCTCCCTCCTTCTCTACCTGTCAGTCAGTCCCTCCTTCTCCAGACAAAAGGAAATAGGTATAATGGTGACTAATCTGTTGAGTAAACACATCTTTCTCTAAATACAACCTGCTTCTTTCTTTTCCCCTGAACGTACTTCCCAAACTTCTCTTCTTCTCACCCACTTTGTTCCTTAAGATTTGTTCCGTCTGTTGACCTGTGTCATCTTCCTTTGGCCTTTCTCACCCGCTTGTTTACTCTGATTTTATCTGTTTCTCTTTCTTCACTGTCATGTTTAGTACTTATATGATAAAGTGCTCTTATAGATATGTTGCAAGTCTTAAACTGATCTTTTACCTGTTTTACTTGTTTGTAATTGCAATATTTAACGTTTACTCTCAATTATTTTATTCCTAAATTCTTTTCTAATCCCTCATACTTTTAATATATACCCCTTTTTTCAATTGTCCTTACTATTCTTTCCTCCTGTCTGAGTCATTAGCTCTGTCCGTCTGACATCCCAGCAGATGAAAGGCTGCTCGGTGTAAATACAAGGTCAACCCCATTATGTTTCACTGTCATTACCTCAACCTCAGCTTCCGCTGCCAACACAGCACACAGCCTATCATTAGTGAGCTGTCTGTTAGCACAATGTTAGCTGTTACTAATCATTACTAGTCTTCAAAAAGTACTATCAAGGGGACCTTTTGAGTTACAATTGTAGAAACGAAAGAAAAGGCTGACTTAATTTTGTGACATCACAGTTAATTTTTGATTCAGTGTAGCAGTTTACACATTTGCCTTATAAGTGAAAGGTCCCTTGTTCAATTTCAAATGGAAACACAAGCCCCTCTCACCACAAAAGGTTGCATTAGGAATGGCATTCGGTGTAAAAGCTCTGTCAAATTACCAATACAGTTTAATCCCCTCTGGCGACCCCTTGGGGAAAATACAAGGGAGTAGCCGAAGGAACACAACAGTTAATTTTTTGAGCCACCAGTCAAGAATTGCAGTCAGTGGCTATTTTATTAGGTATACCTGTACAACTGTTCATTACTGCAAATATCTTATCAGCCAATCACATGGTAGCAACTCAGTGCATTAAGACACAGTCATGTGAGCTTTAACTTGAGCACCAAAATGGGGAAGAAATTGCACTTAAGTGACTTTGAATGTGGCATGGTTTTTGATGCCAGATGGGCTGGTCTGAGTATTTCAGAAACTACTGATCTACTGGAATTTTCCTGCATAACCATCTCTTGGGTTTGCAGAGAATGGTCCAAAACAAAGAAAATGTCCCATGAGCAGCTGAAGGAATGGTAACATAAATAACTACTCAATGCAACTAAGGTATGCAGTAGAGCATTTCTGAATGCTCTCTGAATGGATAAACATCGCCAGATGAATCTTTATGCTGCAACATTTGGATAGGATCAGAAGTTGGTGTAAACAATGGTTAAGGCTGGCGGTGGTTGCGTGGGGGATATTTTCTTCACACACTTGGGGCCCTTAGTCTCAACTGAGCTGCTTCCAGCAGGATACACAACATGTCACAATGCTCAGATCATCTCAGACTGGTTTACTGAACACGACAATGAGTTCATGACTCCCATCATGGATTTGCATCCAACAAATCTGCAGCAACTGCATGATGCTATCATGTCAACATGGACTACAATCTCAGGAATGTTTCCAGCATCTTGTTGAATCTCTGCAATGGAGAATAAAGACAGTTCTCTAGATAATAGGGGGTCCAACCCTGTACTAGCAAGGTGTATCTTGGATGATGAGTGTACAGTATATTAACAAACACAACATGAATGGACAGATCCTTGGTCCCAAGAGCATTAAACCTACTGAGGCTGGCACAGAGGATTTTTTTGTGAAACAAATGATTGTATCATTGTTTTTACTGGCTCACAATGGGAGGTAAGACAATAAGGATAATCAGCCCATGTACAGTAAAGGCAATGAGTCTATGCTCCTAATGTTAAATGCATGCTTGAAACCCCAAACTACAAAAGACCCTTATGTCTATGTATAGCCTCAAAGAACTGCTAACACAACTACAGACTTTCTTATAAGGATCTTATAAGTAAAAAACTTTAGAGGGTTGTTTAGGTAGTTCAGGTCACCATGTGGTTTGAATTGCTGATGATATGGATATATTATACACTTTTTAAAATGTACATCTTTGCGTAAATTGAAGTTTAAAAATATAATGTTGTTGTCCTACCTACTCATGAATTTTACCTGACTAAATTAAAGCATGTTTTGATAAAATGATTGGGTTTTTTGTATGCGCTCAGCAGTCAACCTTATTATTGACATTAAACATTTGTGGCCTACAGTGAGAATGATCTGACACCAAAGCTACACCACTAGCCACAACACAGCACAGATAACAAGGCATACACATACAAAGCAGAATGAAGACAACATATCACAGAAGGCAGGTGAGAAACTGACAGGTTATTAGCGTATTTTAACATTAAAATATTTGTCACTAAATAATAATGAATCAGTACAGGAAAACCAACTAAAAAATGGTAAAATCTTTCAAAATAGAACTCATCAAAAGGAACAAAAGTATATAAAAATCACTGTTCATCAGTAAGAATGAACTAACACAAAGAAATGAGTTGGGATGGAAAGAAACTTAAAATATCTGGAGGACATTACATTTCACTATTAGGGTGTGAATGTTATTTGTAAAGGTTTCTTTCAGAGCTCATCCAAACAGAACTGATTTCACATCGGGAAGAAGTGTAGTCATTGTGATTTTTACACTAATCTAAATCTAAACGATTGTTATTGAAAACAAGTATAAAGCACAATACTGTGGGACAAAATGTTTAGAAATATCTCATAATCTTTCACATCTAACATTTGGGAAAGAAAGAAAGAAGACACTTGAGTTTATATATCATCAATATCAAACCAAACCAGAATGAAAATTAGGATGGCTAAAACTTTGGCAATAATCCCATACTGACAATATGAACATGAAGCTTAAACTTTTTGGTGTACTTTGACCAGCTATACATGATTGCTGTGGGGTTTGGTGATTTATGTTCTTTTATCCTCAAGGTAAACGCTTCAAAAATTTCCAGTTTTATTCTGGCCAAGTTTGATGCAACATAATTTACTTTGAACCTGTGGGGATATTTGGGGTTTGTATTTGAACTAGTTGGTGCTGAAGAATGACAAGAAGTGAAGGATGAAGAATGGAGGGATGAAGGAACAGAAAATGGTTGGGTCTGTGTACCTCCGCCAGGTCAGAAAACAGGACTTGACTGGCGCTTCGCCTCAAAACGTCCCAGTAACTCCGTGCCACAAACTCCTGACTGTCTTTTTTTAGCACCTGTAGAAGTGGTCAAGCAGTGCCAGGGTCAGTTCTCCTCTAAATGAATGAACACAGGAAATAAACTTCTACTAGTAATTCTATTACTTGTCAGTATATACAAAAATACACAGAAGGTTATGCTAATGAATTTAAATTTAAACATAGTACCAACACATATAGATATTCAAGAATGCTGTCACAAACAGATGCAAGTAAATTCTGCAAACATCTGGCACTCACTAATCTTCTTAACAAAGGAAATCCTATCCATTTTGCTGAGCCAAACATGATAAAATATTGGGCCAAATACTCTATAACAGCGAACATTGTGATACACAAAAACATGTTAGCATCAAAAAGGAAAGGGCAGATCATCATCACAAATTGCCATCAGTGGTACTTTTTCAAATTATGATTATAGGGGATCTGCTGTTATATTTAAATGAGTAAAGCTACAACTCCAGTATGTTGCCTTTTTGCTGACTCAGCAACAAACACAAAGAAACTCTGAACAGGAAAGATTTTTTAAAAATACATTTCTGAAAATGTTACCCTACAGCAGGTTTTTCCTCGACTATCAGAATTTTTTATTAATCCAAGGGCAAAAATGTATATGATTAATTTATCATTTTTAAGCAGCTCTACAACAGCAGCTGGTTCTGTTAGAGTGTCTTCTACCTTAATAAAAGCTGACCACATTATTGGGCTCCTGACCACCCACCTCGTCTTTCTTTCCCAGGAGAATGCAACAGCAGCCATTTTAACATGACCCTGCAATGCTCTTAACTCCACTGTGACAATGCAGCTATCTATCACAACACTGACAGGAGGAGGAGTGCCTAGCTGTGTGTGTGTGTGTGTGTGTGAGTGTGAGAGAGAGGGAGAGAGAGAGAGAGAGAGAGAGAGAGACTAGTGCACTACACTATAGTCTATCTCCATCAAAAATACAAATTACTACTCATAGTTTACAATTATAGTCATTATCATTATATCTCAATAGAAATTAGTCAAGTAAGTGAAAGACCCATTTCTTGAAAAGTTGGGATATTTTCCAAAATGCATTTTTCAGTGAAACTATTGAAAATCTTTTTGGTACTTTTGTAACTTAAATGAAGGTACATACAGGGATTTTTGTTTTTATTGCATTTTGGAAAATATTCCAACTTTTCTAGAAATGGTATGTATACTTGAAAATGATAAAGTGAAGCTGTTAATAAACATGTCCAATGTTTCAAATAATGAGGTCAGAGTATGTACCAGTGCTCCCTGTGAGCCAAAAGCTCAGTTTAAGACAGCTCTTTCTACTCTTGCTTCTAAATATGTAAGTGAGAGGGGATAACCTTCATTTAGTCATCTAAATTACACAGCTCTGGCCGTGATCGCAACAACCATCCCACATGCCCAAATGCTTTGTTTGCGAGGAACACCTAATCAGAAGAAAGCTGTCTGAAAGAGAGGTTAAAATTGCTTCTTTCAGACAGTGGATGAACTGAGGGGTTGCATCAAGGACTGTGAAAGATACAAACCTTTTCTTGTACAGTTCAAAAATAAAATTGTGGCAGAATTGAGCATGAGTCCTCTGCTTTAAATAATTACAGAATAATATAAGGCATTTGGGCACTGAAGAGTCTTCTGTAACTATCAAAACTTCCATACACCCATCCATTTTCTTCTACTTTTCCAATTCAGGCTTGTCCTTCTGTGTGGATTTTGCATGCTCTACCTGTCCCTGTGTGGGTTCTCTCTGACTACTTCAGCTTCCTCCCACAGTCCAAAGACATGCATGGGATTAGGGTCATATAAAAACAGTAACTGAGATTATAAATATTGTAATAAAAGTCTCTTCATTTTTTTAGGGATAGGGTAGCTAGGGTATGGTTAAATACAATTAATAAGTTATCAACAAAGTTTTTTTAAAAAGGAAATATTCATCCATATAGTTTTAATCTGAACATTAAAAAAGGTAAGTAAAGAAAGCAATCTGTTTAATTTTGGATGTCACACCACTCAGGGTACAAACTTAACCTCCCTGACTTCTTTTTAATATAAGTGTGAATTTATTCAGACAATAGAAACAGGAACCCTTGGCCTCCTTATGTAAAAAATTCCTTCTCTCTCTTTATATTAACAAACTTCCCCCCAACGGGAACACCTAAGTGCTGCCAAACAAACAGCACATGTCCTAAAAAGGCCTAAAATGGACAGACTCTGATTTTGTTTAGAGCTTTAGAGGACATCAGGTCATTCTAAATTACATCTTTCTCTTATTGTAAGAGTTCATCTCTCTTGACCCTTTAAATCTGTTACTCTGTTTCTGTCAGTCCTCTGTCCATTCATCATCTCTTAATCAATCAATCAGCTGACGTGACAGATGGACAACCTTTCTTGAAGCTTTTCTTTTGCTCTCTCTTCCATCAAGCATTAAAAATAGTCTACAGAGGACATTTTACTGGTAACAGAGGATCAGGTGGACTGGGTCAAATTTAAGGCTTTTACAACAACAGGTCAAGACACACAAATGAATGACAGGGGCATTTAACATTGCCCTCTAAGTGGCCTGAAATAGCAACATATGAAAACAAGCAAAGTACAAAAGAATCAAAATTAAAATAAATAAACAGTAAAACAATCACATAAAATAAGATTACAATATTTGCTTTTTTTTAAACTTGATTAACCGGTAATATTTTAGAGAATCTGCATGTTTGTCTGTATGTGAACCTAGCCCTCTCTCTAGCTTTCTCTTCTCTTTTTCTCAAATCTTCAACATCATTCAAGTGATTTTTTTGTGTGTGTACAAAGTGTGAATACTTCATTGCATTCTTAGTTAGAAGAGAAGATTGCTATTATCCTCATGTATCCATTTCAGATATGGATATCTGGATCATTACTTTAGCTTGGCATAAAGACTAAAAGAAGGTTCAAAACTAAGGTTAAGGTGTTAGAGATGCCACAAATTCCCTGCCTTCTGGTAGAAAAGTCTTTTGCTTATATATGACAATTTTTAAACTGTGGTTTGTGAATTGATGACACAATCAAAACAGAGACCATTAATGCTTAAAATGTTAAGATTCTTGTAATCTAAGCTAATTTTAATAGGGTGGAGTGAGTGTGACCTTGCATTATACAAAATCTGTAATGTGCTAATTTACACAAACCTTTATTTAACTGACAAAAGAACAAAGAAAAGAGTTTCAATAGTTAACTTAATTGTATTTTGTAAATATATACACATTTAGAATTTGATGGCTGCAACACATTCAACAAAAGTTAGGACAGAGGCATGTTTACTATTGAGTTACATCACCTTTCCTTTTAATAATACTTTCTAATCGTTTTGAAACTGAGGATACTAACTGTTGTAGTTTTGCCATCTAAAATTTTGTAAATTCTTGCTTAACATAACACTTCACCTGCTTAACAGACTCTGGTCAATTGCCTGATTCTCCTCTTCATGATGTACCTTGAATTTTCAATAGGAGACATGCCTGAGGCTGCAGCAGGCCAGTCAAGCACACGCACTCTGTGTCTATGAAGCCACACTGTTGTAACCACACAGAATTTGGTCTGGCAATGTCCTGCTGGATGTCCCGGGAAAAAAGCTACCTTTATGGCAGCATGTCTTTCTAAAATGCTAATACACACCTCAGAGTCAATAATACCTTCACATACATGCAACTCACCCATGCTGTGAGCACCCCATACCATCACAGATGCTGGCTTTTGCATCTTTCGCTGATAACAATCTGGGTAGTAGTTTTCATCTTTGACACAGAGAATTCAACACCCATTTTTTAACAAAAACAACATGAAATCAGGACTTATCAGATGACAGCCCACAGTTCAACAGTCCTTCAGTCCATCTGAGTTGAGCTCAGGCCCAGAGAACTCAGCAGTGTATCCACACAGATTTTCTCCTTGGGTAATACAGTTTCAAGTTGCATTTCTGGATACAGCTATGGACTGTGTTAAGTGACAAAGATTTACGAAAGCACTTCTGAGCCCAGATGGCTATATTTATTACTATAACATGACAGTTTCTTAGGCAGTGTCGCCTGAGGGCTCAAAGATCATGCACATTCATCAGTGGTTTCTGACCCTGCCCTTTATGCACTGAGACATCTCTGAACTCACTGAATCTTTTCACAATATTATGAATGTAGATGCCGAAAGATCTACATTTTCTGCAGTTCTTTTTGGACTGACTAATAATTCTCTCATGAATTTCAGCACAAAGGGGTGAGCCACGGCCTGTCCTTGCTTGCAAAGCCTGAGCTTTCGTAGGATGCTACTTTTATACCCAGTCATGATAACTCATCTGCCCCCAGTTAGCCTGCTTAATGTGGAGGCTTCCAAACTGGTGTTACTTGAATATTCTGTGCACTTTTCAATTTTATTTTAACTCTGTCCAAATGTTTAAAGTGTGTTGCAGCCATTAAACTCTAAATTTGTATAAATTTACAAAACAAAATTAAGTTGGACAGTAAAGTACTAAAAACTTATATTTTTAAAATTTTTGTCAATTAAATAAAGGTTAATGTGAATTACCATTTCATATATTTTAGTTTTTATTGGGTTTGGGAAAATATCACAGCTTTTCTGGAAATGACTTTTGTATTTCATGAGGCTTTGAACAATTTATTTAATTATACTACAACACAGAAAGACACAAACCACAAAGAAAATGAGAAATATGTCAGGTACAGTTCAATATATTCTGAAATAATTGGGCGAGCATTTTGTTACCACTGTTAAATTCCCCATTGTGTTTCCTATTTTCACTGATTGTTAAACTATGAAGCATGTAACGATCCAGCTGACAAAAACACCCTGTTCTTTGTTCCATAAATTTCCTATTAATTTATCTAAAAAACAGAAAACCAGACTATGCCATTTGGATACATACGCTGTTCATGGGGGCAACCTGATATCCATACAGCTGCATACTCTAACACACAGAGAGAGACATGAGAAAGAGAAAGAAGAGGACAGAGCATGCAGTCAGAGAGGAGAGAAGGTAAAAGACATGTTAGTACATGCAAAAAAAGAGGGTGTGTCATTTTCAACACATCTATGATTACATTTTAGAATACACACTGTGTTTGAAAACACCAAGCACGTACTTTTAAGAGACAAGTTATGTGGGAAACATAGCCTTTATTTTTTATTGAAAGTATTTCCTGTGAGCCAAAATCTTAACCCAGCTTAATTTGCAAGAAACTCAATGCTTAGAGTAACAAAACTCAAACTCTTTACCTATTTACATGAGCAATTATTCAAAGGGGTGCAAGTTTTAAATATGATGGCTTTATGAAATGATGATAGTTAAGTTAATAAGTTAGTAAAACACTAAATCAATTTCAATGTGCAAGACTTAAACCAGCGTTTGAAAGATTTACTCATTCAAAATCTGATATAAATATGCATGACAAGAAAACATTTTCAATAGGAAGTCCTTATATCCATTTTTAAGCAACGGCAACTAAAATATATAATGAGCAGAACATTTCACTGTAATTAATGGAAAAACTACCTAATGACTTCACTGTTTGCAATAATAATAACAAGAAGGAGAAAAGGAAGAAGACGAAGAAGATTTATTTAACCCATATTGGGAATTTCTTTAGTTATAAAACTAGAATAATAAAAGAAAGTTAGCTTAAAAATGTATCTACCTATAGACAGACATATACTTAATGGTAACTTCATTAGGTACAAGTGTTCAACTGTCAATTCTGATTCCATGTTTGTATAGTAGGGTCAGAATTTGGTGTAAGCAACGTGAAAGCATAAATCCATCCTGCTCTTGCTGGTGATGGCAGTGGTTTACAGGTGGGAGGGATTTTTTTCTTGGGTCAGTTAAGCATTGTTTAAACACCACAGCCTAAGTGAGTATTGCTGCCGGTCGTGTGCATCCTTTAATAATCACAGTGTACCCATTTTCTAGCAGGATAATGCACCATGTAAGAAAGCTCAAATAGTATCACATAACTGGTTTATTAAACATTACAATGGGGTCCCTGTTCTCAAATGGCCTCCACAGTCACCACATCTCACCAGATCAATCCTTTGGGATTTGGTGGAATGGGAGATTCGCTTCAGGAATGTGCAGCCAACAAATCTACAGCAACTGAGTGATACTGTCACATCAAAATGGACCAAAACATCTGAGCAATATTTCCAGCACCTTGCCAAATCTATACCATTAAGAATTAAGGCAGTTCCCAAGGCAAAAAGGGATTCAACCTATTACTAGCAAGGTGTACCTAACGAAGCAGCCTTTGAGTGCACATGTCAGCACTAAGACATGCAATAAGTTAATACTGATCCAGCTTGGCTAATTTATCTGTAGCTCTATATATCAATGTAAATTAAAACCTGCTCTCTAGCAGACATCAAGCTTGGAACAACAGATACTCTGACACAAGCAGAGTAGCAAGGCAAGGTGCTTGGTGTTGTTTCTAAACCTCAATCACAGAAAGTGCTGAGAAAGACACATATTTTGATATATCAAATATAACAATTACACAATAGGGATAACTGTCACAGAAACACCAAATAGTTTTGTGAGGCAGCATGCACTCAAAGCTAGTTACATGAATGGTTTAGTTTAATACCTGCATAAATACAGATGAAAGTTAACTCTTATGATGATGTGTCATTTTCAACACATCCATATGTACAGTATGACACAACACTTCTCAGCCTTTACAGTAACTTTAAAAAAGCAGTAAAAAGTGTTGTGGACAATTTACACTTATGGATGTATTAAAATGCCATCTTAAGATGGAAGTAAATTTACAGTAATATGTTATTTTAATATCAATGAAAAGAGGATATTTTTGCATTTCTGTTCTTATGTTTACTCCACTGGCGATAGTAGCATTAACGAAGTCCATGTCCATACAGACTATTCATGTTGTTTCACTGTTGACTGCATTAAGTTCATTAGCAAATTCAATCCATGCAATAGCATCCATGCTTGTGTGAACATACACCATCCCTCTCTGCTACCAACTTTCTTACCAACTGCGCTGACTTCTCAGCATCTCCTTTCCTTCCTTTCTTCTCATTTTTCTTCCTGAAGATCTCCTGAAGCTGTGATGAAAGAAAGGAAGAGGAACTCATTAACCAGATCTAGCCAGATCTAAAGATCTGTTAAAAGCTTAAATGTTGACATGTATAAGCATTCACTGAGCTCATGGGGTCATTCACTCTTTCAGCCATTCAAGTAATGGTCTTTGGCACTGATCAAGAGAGCTGGTAGAGTTTGAAACTGATTTATTGACGGACGGACAGACGGACAGACAGGCAGATAGACAGATAGATAGACAGATTTGCACATGCACCTATGCCCATGCTGAGTTATATGTAGTCACTTTGTAAGATCAAATAATACATGTTCTCATCTCTATAATATGACCAACGTGCATCATAATGTTTCCAAAATGTATGTTAGTATAATAATGCAACAATATGTTGAAAAAAATGCTTGCACACTGCATGTACATGTGGAAACTATTATAATAACTTATGCTACATGGCCTGGTACTTAAATCACACTTTTCTACTCTAACTGAGCACTCAGTGTGCTTTCTACTACAAGCCTCATTTACCCATTCACACACTCTTGGAAGCAATTTGGGGTTCAGTGTCTTGCCCAAGAACACTTCAGCATGTAGACTGGAGCAGCTGGGAATTGATCAACTTTCCGGTTAGAGGATGACCCACTTTACCCCCGAGCCATAGCTGACCATATACACTTTTCAATTAAATGACTAATTTATTTGAAATTAAACTAATTTGATTTTTATGGTTCATCAGAGTTAAAAATGAAAATAGTTTCCAAAAGCACAACTACAAACACAGCAATTTAATGTCCATGAAAATGTAGATATATATACTTGTTCTTTAGAAATGTTTAAAAGAACTGCAGTTACATTCATTAACACTAACTGGTATTGTTCAGTTTCTGTTTTAATAAAATAAAAAATTGTTTTCCTCTGACTACCACTGTTACATGTGAAACAGAAAAATCTGTATCTATTGAACCTCCATGTGGGAATTCTTTTTCCGTCCCACACCTGCCTGCTCCCACAGGATTTCAAGCTATTACTACTCCCTCCTGCTGATGTACCATCCTACTCCCCACCAACCTTCAGAGATTTTGATCCCTTCCTGCCTGCAGCAGTGTTTTCACTTGAAAACCTGTCAGTCCCATCCCACAGGGAGAGTAACACATGTGTAGCCCTCAAGAAATGCTACGGTTGGGTTTCTCAGGTTTTTAATAAGCTGCCTTTTGAAGACATAGATTTAAAGTCAATTTTTTCAAAAGCTTTATATTTAAAAATACTTAAAGCTTAAGGCAGTGGGAAACAAAGGTACATAACAGCACTATATGCAATATGAATTGCAGATACTGGAACATCAAATCAGAGTTCAGCAATTTCACTATTTAAAGGAACTGGATGGTAGAAGCCTTTAAAGGGGGGCTTGTCTTATTTTCCATCATGTATATACTGTTAAAACAGTGAAAGCTCATGTTTAACATAGTTTCAGATCATGAGGTGAGCATGACTACAAGTAATTGTAAAGAGTCACAAGCTCAGATTCAGACCATTTTAAATGCTCCATTTCAGACAGTTATTTTCTACTCTTCTGTACTTACACTGTCGATGTACCCACTGTGACGCCACCCACTGGTTTGCAAAGCCCTGTTTTAAAAGCATCAGGATGAGTATTTTTACCATTGCAATCTTAGCTGAGTACTGGGTGGATCTGGCTGTTAACCGAGGAACACTGGCTGAACTGAGGGGCTGCACCAATGTCCATTATAACATAAATAGGGATTATGACAGTTTTTTTTAAACTGTGAATCATGCAAAACTACTTTAGCAGAGTCCAAGAATTCAAATGTTAAGCTGAAACTGAGCATTATAGGTTCCTGTTACTATCAGCCATAAACTGTTATACCATTCTGTAGTTCATGTGAGAAACGACTGCTACCACCCCATATAAAGAGTCTGTCAGAATGCAGTTTTTAAAAGGAAAGCTTTATATTGTTTTCCTTCTACAATCACGGACATTTGTTGTTTTACAATAATACTATTTTTAACACAGCTTTGTTATAACAGGAATAAACAATCTGCATTAATAAGAACATATAAATTCAGATATTCTCTCTGTATCTGAGACTCACCACTAGAAACTCCCTCTTATCCACCATCTGGTTCCCGTCTGCATCAAACATATTGAAGGCAATCTTAAAGCCAGCATGAGGCTCTGGAGAACAGTGAGGAGAACGCATAGGGTGAGTGTGTGCATGTGTTTGTTAAAGGCAATTTGAAAACCATAAATAGCAAGGGAAAAAAGTGGAACATAGCATAAATAGGAGGGATAACGAGTTGAATGAATTTACACAGACTGTAAGCTAGAGTTTCTCTGTGATCAAACACAGCTGCTGATCCACAAAATATTTGCTACAGATTGACATTTTGCTATTTGGACAAACCTATTTGGCCACACCTCTTCATCATGGAATTGAGGTATTTTTTCAGTCCCATTGCCACAGCTGTATAAAATCAAGCACCTAGTCATGCAGTCTGCCTTTACAAACATTTGTGAAAAAATGGCTTATTTTAAAGAGCTCAGTGAATGCCAGAATGGTACTGGAATAGGATGCCACTATTGCTACAAGTCTGTTTCTACACTCCATGGTGGCATTATTGCAAAGCAGAACCATTTAGGAACCACAGCAACTCAGCCACAAAGTGGGAGACCATGTAAAGTTACAGAGCAGGGTCACTGAGTGCTTATGCACATAGTGCACTAATGTCACCAACACTCTGCTGACTCAATAACTGCAGAGTTCTATATCTGTTCTGTTCTTAACATCAGCAGAAAAACTGCATCAGGAGCTTCATGGCATAGATTTTCATGGCTGAGAAACTGCATGCAAGCCTGACATCCCCAAAGCAAAGCCAAGCGTCAGATGAAGTGGTGTAAAGCGCACCATCACTGGACTCTGGAGCAGTGGAAACATGTTCTGTGGAGTGATGAATCCTGCTACTCTATCTGAATGAGATTGGGTTTAGCAAATACCAAGAGAACTTTATCTTCTTGACTGCACTGTACCAACTGTAAAGTTTGATGAAGGGGGAATAATACTATGGGCTTGTTTTTCCGTGGCTAGCCTGGGTCCCTTAGTTCCAGAGATATTTTAGACAACTCCATGCTTCCAACTTTGTGGAAACAGTACAGGGAAGGCCCTTTTCTGTTTCAGCATGACCTGTGCCCCGGTGCACAAAGCAAGGTCTTTAAAGGCATGGTTGGATAAGTCTGATATGGAAGAACTTGACTGGCCCGCACAGAACACTGACCTCAATCCCAAACACCTTTGGAATTAACTAAAAAGGAAATTATGAGCCAAGCCCTCTCAATCAACATCAGTGTTTGACCTTGCAAATGTTCTTCTGAATGGGCAAAAACTCCCACAGACGCACTCCAAAATCTTGTAGAATGCCTTTCCTGAACAGTGAAAACTGTTATTGCTGTAATGGGGGGGCCAACTCCATATTAATGTCTATAGATTTAGAATTGGACATCATAAAAGCTCCAGTAGGTATAATGTGTAGGTGGCCCAATGCCTTTCCCTGTATGATGTATCTTGTTCTGTATGTATCCAAGTGAAATCAGTTTTCTAACATTACTCTTCTAAAATAACAGAATAAGGCGAAGAAAAAGTGAGGGAGAGATGTGATAAAAAGGTGAAGATGAGGTTAAGGGAAAGGAGGATATGTGCAGACTGAACTGACTCACTTGTCAGGATGCAGAGCAGGAACAGGTACTCAGTGTATGAGATGATGCCTGGTAATCAAGACAGAGAGAGTTAAAGAAGAGGTCACATTTAACACATACAATGTTTACAGATGTTCAAAGACCATAGACCTCCTTAGCCTCACACATTGACATACACACTAACACACATAATCCTTCCTTTCATGGAGATAGCATCTTAAAATGTGTCTTCTCAAAGCTGAGCTTCCAACAGCCATTTGGCCACACACTGATTCTTTTTCTACAACCCAAGTGTCCCAAGTAAAGACACAGGCTGGTGAGTGTCTGCGTGTGCATGTGTCTGTGTTTGGATAAGCAAATGAAAAATGTTTCAGGAGGTGATCCTTCCTTGCCTCAGGCACATTTAGGAATCTTTGTAGCTCCATCTAAGCTCTTTCCCCCTTTTTTCCCTTTCTGTCTGATCGTTCAGATAGTTCAGGGTGGCTCGCTTGAGTGTTACGGGAGACTGCTTTCCCATTTGTGTGTATGTATGCATGAGTGTGTGTGAGGGTGAACATGACACCAGTTAGAGCCAGTTAGAGCCTTGTGTTTTGCTGATGCTTGACTGCTTTATGTAGAGGAGCTGGTTTGGAACTGAAGTCCTTTTTTCCCATGTAGCCTGAGCTCTGCAAAGACCAGAATTTACAAACTGACGCTACTCAGGTTTCTACAATACAGTCTGTATATACTTTCAGTGATACACCACAGAATAAAGGGGGAATTCATGTTAATCTCCAAGTGTTATTTAGCATAAGGGAAATAGGCTATTGGTAAAAGCCATTATATTTTCTCTCTGTAAATTTTAATATTTTAACTAGCCTCAATATCTTATGTCAGTGTTGAGCATGAAGCTTCTTGGAACAGGAGAAAAGATTTAGAAACAGAAACAATTAAAATCAAACTGTTTACTGCATCACTAGAGGCTTACTGGTGTTAATTTGGTATTCCTATGCTTTTAAATAGTCAGGGGGTTAAAAATCTTAAGCCACTACACAACAGTAATCAAACAGCAACAAATCTGATCAACATCAGCCCCAACAAGTTTCATTAATTCAATAAAACTCCAGAGAAGATTAATTTAAGTTTCCAAGTCCATAACAATTTTTGTTACTGCAAAATTACTCAATAAATCTTGTATTAGGACATACTAAAAGAGATCTAACTTTTCTGTTTGTTATGCAGGTCAGTGAAAAATTTTTACAACACTTACCTAAATACATCTAATTAACCTTTTGACATTAGCAACAAACCAATAAATGTTGATTAATATGAATGTGTCATAACTATTTAGCATACAGTAGTTACCAGTAATCCTGCATATTGTGGCAAATTATGGCCCAAGGACTAAAACCGAAAGGAAAAAAATACACAACCCCAAATATCAAAAACATGTCGCATTATGCAAATGAATCGCATGGTAAATGCAGTCTTTACTGCTTTAAATCTATTCCAATTCAATGTGTTTCATCAGTTGAATTTGCAGTGGTTTGTATCAGAAAACTTGCAAGATGTAGGTTAATTAAATGTTGTTGTATTTAGGTAAACTTGTAATGTTGGGAACATTTTCATTGCAATCTGTATCCATATTTTGATTTAATTATCCAATGTGTGGCCCTTCACTTACAATATCTAAGTCAGAAAGGCCCCACTGGAAAAAAAAATACAAAACAGAAAAAACAGGAAAAAAACCCAAAAACAAATAGACTGCCCACCCCTGGAATCACCAAGAGATTGGCCTTTTCTTTTAAAGTGATGCATTCACCAGAGTGGCAGATAAAACGAATTTTATATACTATGGAAGGCACATTTATAAAACTGTTATGTCTGAGACCTAAAAATGGGGATTTAAATTTACTCTGAGATGTAAATGTCTGTTATATATGCCCAGCATGTTTCTAAAGCAAAGTAGGTATAAAAGCACTGATATCCAAATCCATTCAAGAATTTTGTCCTTGCTTATCATGGTATGAAGAGGGGAGCATTATTTTACATGCACACATAGCTTATATGAAAAATGGAACTGCACAAAATCTAAGTATCACATACACCACTTACATATGTTCAACTGTTCATTAATGTAAATGTCTAATTATTCAATCACATGGCAGCAACTCAGTGCATTTAGGAATGTAGACATTGTCAAAACCACCTGCTAAAATTCAAACTGAGCATCTGAATGTGGAAGAAAGATCATGTAACTGACTTTTAATGGGGCATGGTTGCTGGTGCCAGATGGGCTGGTCTGAGTATTTCAGAAACTGCTAATCTACTGGGATTTTTCTGCAGAACCATCTCTAGGTTTTACAGAGAACAGTGCTCCAAAAAGAGAGCATATCCAATGAGCAGCAGTTCTCTGGGTGAAAATGCCAGAGGTCAGAGGAGAATAACCAGACTTACAATGCACAACATGTCCTTGAAGCAGATGGGCTACAGCACCAGAAGGCCACAGCATGTGCCACTCCTGTCAGCTAAGATCAGGAAATTGAGGTTCACACAGGCTCACCAAAACTGGTTGATGCATTGCCTGGTCTGATGAGCCTCAATTTCTGCCACAACACTTAGCTGAAAGCATGGATCCATCCTGGCTTGGTATCAATGGTTCAGTTTGCTAGTGATTTAATGGCTTGGGCAATATTTTCTTAGCAATCTTTGGCCCCTTAGTGCCACTTGAAAATCGTGTAAATGCCACAGCTTACCTGAATATTGCTGCTGACCTTGTCCATCCCTTTATCATCACAGTCTGCCCATCATGTCATAAAGCTCAAATTAACTCAAACTGGTTTTTTGAACATGAATTTGAGTTCAATGTACATAACTGACCTCCACAGTCACCAAATCTAAAAAAAAAAAACACGGCACCTCTGGCATTTGGTTGAATGGGAAATTCGCATCACTGATGTGCAGCTGACAAATCTGCAGCAACCACATGATGTAATCATGTCAATATGGACCAAACTCTCAGAGCAATGTTTCCAGCAATTTGTTGAATCTATGCCATAAAGAATTAAGGCAGTTCTGAAGACAAAAGCAGGTCACACCCAGTACAAGCAAGATATACTGACTGAAGTGGCTGGTGAGAGCATGGGAATGAACAAATACTCTGTTATACTGCTGAGTCCTGTGGTGTGTGTGGTGTCAAAAGTGTTCCACAAACAACTTCAGCAGACAGGCCTGAATACTTTAAGTACAATAACTATAGAGTACACTGAGGTTTATTTTCACAAACTTTCTGTTTTTCATTTAACCTTTTTTCATTTCACTGTTTACTTTGCCTGTTTGTCTTTTATAGTCCATCCTTTAAATTTCATCACCCTTTACATCTTCCCACGCCTCTTTTACATCTCCTTTTCACTCCCTGAATCAGCATTCCTACTGAGGAAAAAAGAAAGCAGGCCATCCTCCTGGTTACTTGTTCCTACAGACAAAATCAAACACATGCACATTACAAATTTAAGCATATATCTCTGTTACTATGACAGAGGAAGAGAGGGGATGCATCACACATGGTTTGCTATTTTTAGCATTTCCCAGTGTGTGTATATCTGTGTATCTGTGTAATTATCACTACAGGGAATCAGTCCCAGACCGTGTTATTCCTCTGTTACATACTCTTGAAGCCAATGCTTAATTAGGGTGAGCTTTTTCCCACTTTTAGAGCTGTATAAATTAAAGAAGAGAAGAGAAGAGAAGAGAAGAGAAGAGAAGAGAAGAGAAGAGAAGAGAAGAGAAGAGAAGAGAAGAGAAGAGAAGAGAAGAGAAGAGAAGAGAAGATGGAGAAGAGATTTATTTCCAGCAGGCTGTTTGGCTCTAAGGAGTGACAGCATGGACCCAACCTGGATTAGAGACACCAACAGTGACACACAACTCACAAGTACGATTTAATCACACACTTAAATGCAGAGCCAGAGAAATACGTACAAAGGCACAACAATTATTGTACAATAATAATAACAGTAATTATCATGACAGCCATGTCCATGTATCACCTTGAAAATGTCACCAACATTTTGGCCACCATAATGCGAGAATAACTTGTAGCATTTCTCATGCTTCTATTATACCTGGTTGCAGCCACTTAGTGTTTTTTCACAGCTCCAAGGCCAAATGCAGAGAAAAAAATATAACAAATATATACAGTATATATGCATTACAATGAATGGAGGGTTTCACCCCAAATCCAGCACCCTTAGACTGTACACTAAGTGGAAGGAAGCCAAGGACTAGTGAGTGTCAGAACCACTATCCAGGATGAAACAACAAAGATCCATGAGTACATCAGAAAGATGGCTATGACTGATCACCTCAGGCAGCAGAAACCCAGGACAGAAGAGGAGAAAGAACAGGAACCATCATGGAAGGGCAGACCCCTGCACGGCATGTACCACTGGCAGAAGAAGTGGCTGATGCTGAAAAATCCTACCAATGGCTGGACAAAGGTATACTGAAAGACAGCACAGAGGCGCTAATCATGGCAGCACAGGAACAAGCTCTGAGCATAAGATCGACAGAGGCTGGGGTCTACCACATCAGGCAAGACCCTAGGTACAGGCCGGGCAGAAATGCCCCAGAGACAATTCAGCACATAACAGTAGGGTGCAAGATGCTAGCGGGCAGGGCATATAAGGAACACCACAACCAAGTAGCTGGCACAGTGTACAGGAACATCTGTGCACAGTATGGCCTGGAGGTCCCAAGGTCAAAATGGGATACACCTCCAAAAGTGGTTCAGACTGACCAAGGTAAGATCCTGTGGGACCACAGATAGAAACAGACAAGCTCAAAAAAATAACAAGGCTGAGAGAAGAGCTAGAAAAGATGTGGAAGGTGAAGGCAACAGTGGTCCCTGTGGTAATCGGAACACTCAGGGCAGTGACCCCCAAACTGGTATCTTAGCAGTTCTATGGACAGCTAAGATACCATGCAGAAACCTCAAGCTCCCAGGCCTCTGGTAGAGGACCCAAGCTTAAAAGACAACAGACCGCCCACAGGGTGAGTGGGGAATTTTGTTATATACATATATATATTTTGTTATTTACTTCATCATATAAACCTAGTCCTACTCCGCTGACATTCACTCACCTTGTTATTATCAGATTCTTATTTATGTACTCTGATAAGAATTAAAACAGAGAGCTGTGTTAATGGGTTGTCTGTATAATGTATGTGCATGCATTTGCATTAGTGCTCCTGATGTGTGCACGCGTGTGTATTCTCTCCGACCTCGTTCTCTCAGGTTCCGGAACAGTTTGGAGGATCCTCTCCATACAGGGGGAGTGTCTGATAGGATCTTCTCCAGCTCCTTACACACACACACACACACACACACACACAAATACACAATAAAATGTAAGATACACTGTAAAAACAAAGACCTCTAGCTTAAAACTTTAACTTTGACACAGACAGAGGAACTAAGAGAGGTTAGCACACCAGGGAAAGGAGAAAAACAAATCTTGCATTACAATATGTTGTATTATTGTATTATGACATGTTAATTTTATTTTTGCAAAGCAAATATTTTAATCCTTGTTTTGTGCAGCACCAATTTATTGTATTTTTTTCACCAAATCAATGTGAAGACCTGGTACAGCATCTAGCATTAATTGCCAGAGGATTACGGTGGGTATCGTGGAACTTGTTTGTTGTATACATAACGTTAGGTCCATAAGTTTTGGGACAACGACTTTTTTTTTTTTTTTTTTTTTTTTTTTTTTTGCTATTTTGCCTCTGTCTATAACCACACTGGATTTTAGATCAAACACTCAAAATGAGATTGAAGTGCAGACTTCAAAATTTAATTCAAGGGGATTAACAAAACAGTTTTCCACATTGTCCCATTTCAAAAATAATGGCACAAATCTGTCCATTTTTTCTTCAGAACTGGGCAGGCTGTTTTAGATGTTTTTTGGTGAAAGTTAATCTGTCGTCCTTTTCTTGATTTTAACCAGTGGTTTGCATCTTATTGTAAACCCTCTGTAGTTATATTCATGAAGGTATCTCTTGATCTGCACTTCGTTACCTTGTACTGATACATGTGTAATGACAATAAAGTTGAATTTAATCTAACCTAATCTGACAATGATACATCTACCTCCTTAAAAGTATTCTTGAAATGGCTGGATGTTACGAAAGGGTTTTTCCTGACCAACTAAAGAATTCTGTGATCATCCACTCTAAGTGGCTTCTGTGGTCTTCCAGGGTTTTTGGTGCCGCTGAGCTGGCCAGTAAATTCCTTCTTTTAAGAATGTTCCAGATTGTTGATTTGGCCACTCATAAAGTTTTTGCTATCTCTCTGAAAGGTTTTTGAAAGGTATGGTTTTTCAGCCTAATAAAGGCCTCCTTCACTTGCAACAGCATCTCTGTGGCCCTCATGTTGTGAGTTTCAGTGAACAGCTACCAAATGCAAGTTCAACACTTGGAATCAACTCCAGATCTTTTAGCTGCTTAGTTTGTCATGGAATAATGAGGGAACAGGTCTCACCTTACCATGAAACTGCTTGTTAGTCAATCATCCAATTATGTTTGAGCCTCTGAAAATAGAGAACTATGTATAAAAATGTCTGTAATTCATAAACAGTCTGCACTGTGACCACATTTTGACTGTTTGATTTAAAATACACTGCAGGTGATGTAAAGAGGCAAAATTACCAAAAAAAAAAATATGCCACTGTCTCAAAACTTATGGAGCTAACTGTATAATGGTAAACTCAAAGATGATCCGCAATACATGCAGAATTATAACATTTGCATAAAGAAACTCATGAACTAGGAAAATAGGATTTCCAACTTTGCAGTGTATAAATAGTTAGATGTATCATGCAACAGATGTCTGATTGCAATATGGAGGAACAAGAGAAAGAAGGATTTAGAGTGTGTCTCCCACCTGTTTGGTCAGGGACCTCCAGGGCCTCTTGTCTGCCAGGGAGTGAGACAAAAGAGGACAGAAAAAGAAGGGAAAGGGGAGAAGAGAGTTTGGGTGGGCTCAGTCAGATAGCATCTGTATGATCTAGAAATGGGTCTTAATGTGCCAGGTACAGTCACAACATCCACACATATACAAACTCACACACACAGACTCACAGACACACTCACTTTATATACACTGTCATCATCACAGGCCCATTTGTACCATCTAAAGTGCCCCGTGCTTGTCTTTGTACTATGTGGAATGTCTCTGTAAAAGCACATACTACTTTTGTTCTGTTTTATACAACAAAGTTCATCTAATTCAACTTCAAAGGGGGCATTAGAGGATGTCAGCTGCCGACGGGGTATGTGCGGCTGTATCATATGTCAGCAAGCCAAGGCAAGATGTAAACACACGCATACAGGTGCTCAGTTTGCACAGAATACAATCATATGTCCATTAAACAAAAAAAAACAACAAAAAAACCAGCAGTATTTTGTTTGTGATAACCTCCACATGTAATGACATAGTTAAAGCAGTGGTCACAAAGGACAATTTTAAGTTGATTCTCTAGATTAGATATTTACAGGGTAAGATTAAGGGTACATGAGAACAAATGGAATGCGTTTGTGTCTGACTAACATTAACCACAGACTAAACAATAGCTGTAAAGCCATCTGCTTTGAGGCAGGCCAGAAAAAAATAATCTGTTACCAATGATAGTAGGCTGACAGAAACTAGAAACTGCAAAGATATGTTTAAACCCTTATTTTTAAGTTTTTAAGAGATAGCAAAAAATTGTATACCTGGTACTGATATCCATACTGCAAAATAAAATGTAGATCTGACATAAATAATAAAAAAATAATCTCCAAGACAAATACACATTGTAGAAACTACAGCAATTGAAAAAAATTGTAATATTTAAAATAAAACTACCAAACAGTCATCAGTAAACAAAATGTCTTGTTCACTTCAATGAAATGATACAAAAGACTAAATAAAAAAAGAAAATGATTTTAGCGTAGTGGTTTACACATTTGCCTTACAAGTGAAAGGTCTCTGATTCAATTCCAGGTGGGGACACAAGTCTGCTCACCATGGAGGCTTGTGTCAGGAATGGCATCTGGTGTAAAACCTCTGCCAAATTACCGATGCAGATTAATCTTTTGTGGCGACCCCTTGGGGAAAATACAAGGGAGGAGCCGAAGGTACATTCTATTTTAAAATTTTTCTCTATAAGCTTAAGGTGCAAAATGTGCAAAACAGCCATACTGGCACCCATACTGCAGATTTCCTACCACTGTATAATTTCCAAAGACTCTCAAGATTTAGTAGTGTAGTGTAGTGTAGAGTGTATAAAATACTTACTTACTTGTTTTGAATCTAACCTTTGACTGGCAACTCTGTCAGTCTTCATGTTGTAGCTTTTCTTTTTTGCTGCTAAACTGTAAAGTACTTTGAGTTGCATTTTGGCATAAAAGATGCTTTATCAATGAAGATCAAAGTCACATTAACACATAAATATCTCCCAATGGTATCTCCAAATGGAATAATAATTTGAAAAAGAAAAGAATTTTGTTCAAATCAAATGAACAATCTTAAATAAACATGTTACATTCACAAAAGTATTTCCCAAACAGAGACTTTACATGGACTAGCTGCCCATGCATGTTTAGTGACTGACTTTAGTATTGTTATTCTTATTTTTTCAATCCCTCCATGCCATTAAATGTATTTGTGGAAAACAAGCTAGCCTTGGCCCTCTCCCTTCCTGTGTTTTCCCTACGGGCAGGCTTGCTGGTTAGGTTGCTCATTCTTGTCCCTTGGTTGGACTGACTCCAACTTCACCATTCTGGACTGCATTAGTAGTCGTATTTAGCAGTCCTTGTTTTGCACTGGAAATCCACTATGACCAAAACCTGCAACAGAAGGATAACTGGTTCATTTTCCACTATGTTGAGTTCACCAAAGCTGCAGAGCAGAACCAGGACTACCAGCTACAGTCCAAGGACCATGAAATAGGAGTTCAGCCACAGGATGAGAGACTCAGTGAAGATATAGCTAATATAATTGATCAGCTATGGATCTGTCACAAATACCTAGTAGCACAGTGCCCCAGTGCTTAGCACTGCTGCCTCACGTCAATATAGGTTAATGCTTGTCATTCACAAAATAGATTATCAAAACATTCAGTTCTTGGGTAAATAAAGGATAGCAAAACAAAAGTGACAAGGAGGGAAACTTACATTTACCGGCCACTGCATTAGGTACATCTGTTCAACTGCTCATTAACACAAATATCTAATCAGCCAATTACATGGCAGCAACTCAGTGCATTTAGCCATGTAGACATTGTCAAGATCACCTGCGGAAGTTCAAACCAAAGTTTAGAATGGGGGAAAAAAAGGCGATTTTAGTGACTTTGAATGTGGCATGGTTGTTGGTGCCAGACAGGCTGGTCTGAGTATTTCAGAAACTGCTGATCTACTGGGATTTTCCCCACACAACCATCTCTAGGTTTTATAGAAAATAGTCCAAAAAGAAACATTTAGTAAACAGCAGGTCTAAGGGCAAACATACTTTACTGAAGTCATGGCCAAACTGCTTCAAGCTGACAGGAAGGCAACAGTTGCTCAAATAACCACTCATTACAGCTACTCATTACAGAGCACATGCATCTCTGCATGGGTTCAGAGATGCAAAAGAACATCTCAGAATTGCATCATAGAGGTGTAGTCCACAAATATGCAGCACCTGCATTATGTTATCATGTCAATATGGGCCAGAATCTCTGAAGAATGTTTCCAGCACCTTGCTGAATCTATACCATGAAAAATTAAGACAGCTCTGAAGGTAAAAGAGGGTTGAACCTGGTACCAGCAAGGACTATCTAATAAAATGACTGGTGAATGTAGAAACCGAAAAACTTGATAATTCACTCAAGAAAGCATGTGTTGCTCCTTTCACAGGATAACACAAACACCCATACCATCACAAAGAGAATATAAACTTATGGGAAACACTTTAATTAAACAAAATAGTCAAGTACTGGAGTTTGGTAGATTTCACATATGCACACAAAGCAGACATTAAGCCTCCAAAGTTTTTTTTCCATTTAAACAGCGTTTTGAAACCAACTGCAAAAGCTATTTTCTATACATACTTCTTGGTTCACTCATGGTAACCGATTCGATGAAGTTCTGTGGGGTCATGTATAGCTGTCCTTCATACTCGACAGAGCTGAATAGGCGGAAACGATGCTCATGGGAAGACATGTACACATCTCCATCCTCAAAATCAAATGGACGTGCCTGCGGAGAAAGAAATTAAATATAAAAAACAAAATATGCTGGTATTTTGTGACCTGCTTGACTACCTAGATGAACAGACAGTGACTAAAAGTCAAAACAATGTATTTGCATTCTGGTTGTATATTGAATTATTATTACAACACTGGCACTGAGAATGATTAATAAATTATAAATGATTAATTTCCCACATTAGTGACAGTGGTGGAAATGTGAATGTGAGATTCTACAAGTGTGACAGCTTTCTGCACTTTCTGTGTGTCTCTTCCCAGCTTCTGAACTTCTATAATGAGGAGATCCATCTATTCTTGGCATCAACTCTCTCCATTTAGCTCCCTGAGATTATAAATAGAGTGAGCACCTCTGGCACAGTGCAATAACAGGAAAATGGGCACAAATGCAAAATACTTTGTCACTGCTCTCTACTTGATTAGCATCTCTCTCTCTCTCTCTCTCTCTTTCTCTCTGCAAGGAGCCAAGGCTTCAACTTGATTAACTGCAGTGTAGGAGAGCTTCTACGCCAACAGACTGTGCTGCATGAAGCTGTATAATTAGCAGAGAGGTTTCCAAATTTAAACATGTTTAGCTGCAGGCCCCAACACACAGTGGTTCCTGTTCAGCTCAGCTAACATGCTAATGAGCATACAGATTCATTCATAAAGCTTTGATGATGCCTGCAGCAAGGGGGCTTTTGAAGACATGAAATGGAGATCAGTGCTTGGCGTTGTGGGAATGCACTGTACTCAAGTGTAAGAGCATAGGCACCCGTGGCTTTGACTCTCACTAATGAATGAAGTTTAGAAAGTTTTGCAGACAGCTAGGTTCACATGCCATGCTGAGCAGCGTGAAAAAAAGCAATATGAAAAAAACCCAATTAAATGGTATAGGTTAGAAGGGAGATTCAGTGTGGCTCACTAGTTTTTTGCATGTCCACAAATGATTCTGTTGCCTTGTCACAACTGCTCAGCAGATCCTCCAGGTGTTTTCCCCTCAGGCAATGTGGTGTTTCCCCTTTATATCTACAGCTGTTTAACCCATCTCCTCAGTTTCTCAAACCGTCTCTCTCTGCTATAGGGATGGATAGTGATAATATATGATGTATAGCAATGCCTTTATCAATTTTTCTAATAGTTGTGATTGTTCATCAATTCCCTCATTGATCCATAAACAATTCTTGCATGGAAAAAGTACCCTATACAGGTTAACAACTGTTTTATTATGTCTGAGTCTAAACACAGTGTAGAAATACTATAGAGAAGAGTACAAAAAGGCTTGTATGAGACTCAGGCGTACAAAAGCCTCGCTGCCATGAGTTTAATGTCACTGTTCTGCAGTGCCCAACAGTCAGAAAAACATGCTAGCACTGATAAAAGCAACAGATAAGCCTTTGGAGGTAAACTGTCTCTTGTGACGTCACACTCCTTCTCGAAGGACCATGTAATCTTATGAACAATTCTCTCAAATCGAGTCCTTGGGAGCTGTCCCACTTACTTTTCTGACTCTGTAGCTTTCTTTTACAAGTGCCTGCAGTATTGTTCTCAGTCAATACAGATAAGTCATCCAAACTCTTTCAGATTGGGTCTTCTGATGTCCTATAGGGTATTTTTTTTGAGAGGTTATCTGGCCCACTTCTTCCCCAAGTCAGGTAGGATTTCTTTCTACAGCTTCTAAACTGTCCCAGAGTCCAAGCAAGCTCCACTGCTATACCCGGCTGCTGAGCAGACTTAATTTTATATTTGCAATCTGCATAGCTTTAGATATGTTTACTACCCGGCACTGAGCTACTGACCAGCTACTGTGAGCCAAAAAAAATCTTTCTTTTTTTTTTTTTAAAATTTCAACAAGTCAAGTATCTTTGAATCCCTCTATTCCACCAAGTTAATTGATTTGTCTTGCGTGGAGACATGAAATGGCAGCTCCTGAAATAAAAACAACCAGTTCAATGAATGCATTAGGAGGCATAAATATTTGTCAATCAGCGCCACCAGCTTTGCATCATGACAGGGCAACTTAAATAGCCAGTGCTCACTTGTTTTTGGCCCCTGAAGCATGGCTAATGAAAGACAAATAAAGAAGCTTACGGGGAGTCATGCTACGCATCAGTGTCAGCATACAATAACATTACACGCAGGAAGATATGCTGGTTTCTAGTTACTGATTAGAGAATACTGGTTCCCTATGATAACTTTGTTACTCTAAATCAGTGGTCCCCAACCCCTAGTTCGCAGACCGATACCGGTCCGTGGACCATTTGGAACCGGGCCGCAAAGAAAAAATGTCATGGTTAAAATGTTATTTTTCTTTCTTCTTCCGAATCTTATTTTGAAAAACAACTGTTTCCGCCCTCACCTCACTAACGCACTTGACTCTGGAACATCATTTCACGCATCAGAGACACAAGCTAACCCTTGAAAATAAAATGAGCTAAAACCAAAATTCACTGAAGAGCTTTTTCGGGAAGGAACGAGCAAACAATGGGACAGCAGAAGGGTCACAGCCTGCCAGCAAAAAGTTACCTAAGTTACAGCTTCATTACAACAGGTAACACAGAAGCTCCACACCCACTGTGACCAACTGGCTAATGAAGCAATGAAACCCACAAAACTGCTTCACCACATTGAGCCAAAACACCCGTACACACAAAATTAATTTTAGTTAACTGAAATAAAAATAAAAACTAGACTTTTGGGAAAAATCAAAACGAACTAAAATGACATTGTGGGCTTAGGAAACTAACTTAAATAAAATAAAAAAATATACAGGAAATGTTCTCAGTTCTAGTCTTTGTCAGTTGAGTTAAATTTGGTGGGACAGTCTGACTGATGAGGTTTTGATGCATCTGTTTATTGAGACTCAAGAGTGTCTACGTGATTGTGACTCATCTACCTTCACAAAGTGTTGTTTTTGTATTGTAATTTCTGATCTAAACATCCTAAATCTTCCCCTGACAAATACCATCCATATTATATTAATTAGGAAAACTAAAACTAACACTGAAACTAATAAAAAATAAACTAAACATTTTCTAACAATAAAAACTAAACTAAAATGAGCAAACCCATTTTGGAATTTAACTGAAACTAAAGTGAATTGAAAACAAAAACTCAAAACAAAATTTAAAAAAACTACTTAGAAAATAGAAAACTATAATAACTCTGACCTACACTTGAATTAATCAGTAATTATTGTTAAATATTACCACTTCTTCTTTCAGCTGCTCCCGTTAGGGGTCATCACAACAGATCATCTGCCTCCATTTTACCCTATCCCTTGCATCCTCTTCTATCACACCAATCCTCTTCATGTCCTCCTTCACTACATCCATGAACCTTCTCTGTGGTCTTCCTCTTGTCCTCTGACCTGGCAGCTCCATTTTTAACATCCTTTGTCCAATATATCCACCATCCCTCTTCTGCACATGTTCAAACCATCTCAACCTTGCCTCTCCTTATTTGTCTCCAAATTGCTCAACCTGAGCTGTGGCTCGGATGTACTCATTTCTAATCTTGCCCATCCTGTTCACTCCCAGGATTTTAAATTCTGCCCCTTCCAAGTTCAAGTTCTGTCTTCTTGTCAGCGCCACCATCTCCAAAGCATACATAGTAGCAGGTCTCACTACTTTCTTGGGAATCTTCCCTTTCACTCTTGCTGCTATCCTTCAGTTACAAAGCACCCCTAACACTCATCTCCAGCCACTCCACCCTGCTTGCACTCTGTTCTTCACCTCTCTTGTGCGCTGTGTATTGCTTTGGATTGTTGACTGCAGGTATTTAAACACCACATCCACTTTCACTACCTCTACTCCTTGCATCTTCACCTTAACCTCACTTTTATTCACACACACGTATTCTGTCATGCTTCTACTGACATTCCTTCCAATTCTCTTCACCTCTACAGGATAGCTTTCACCTGCTCCCTACTCTCACTACAGATCACAATGTCATCTGTGAAAATCAGTCTACAGAGACTCCTGACTGACCTCAGGTGTCAAAAAGCACCTTCGGCTGCTCTCTTGTATTTCCCCAAGCAGTCACAAACAGTGGATGAATTTGCATAGGATTCACCCAGCAGAGACTTTATACTAGATGCCCTTCCTGACACAACCATCCTACTGCGGCAGGGGCCTTGTGCCATCACCTGGACTCAAACTAGTGATTTTTCGCATGCAAGACACCACACTATAGAGGCACATATGCCTAACCTCACCTGTCAACCATTCCATAGTCAATATACATGGGTAAAGTCAAGCTGTGCCATGCTGATAAACTCCTACCCAAAAAAAAAAAAAATGCGGTAATTAAAGCAAAAGGTGTTTCAAAAAAGTTAGTTGTAAGGTGTTCACATTTATGGAACCAGCTTATTGTGCTTTTTGGTATATATTTTCCTGATAACAGATTTGTTTCTTTTTCAATTGAACTATACACGCACCCTGGAACTGATGTCAGTCCATCACTGGGCCAACACAGAAAGACAGACAATGATTCCCACTCACATTCACACCTAAGGTAAATTCAGAATTAACCTAACCCCTTTGCATGTCTTTGGACTGTGCTAAGGGGTTAAGCCGGAGTATCCACAGAGTTATTATAGTTTTGTATTTTCTAAGTAGTTTTTATTTTTATTTCGTTTTGAGTTTTTGTTTAGAATTCAATTTAGTTTCAGTTAGTTTCCAGAGGGGATTTGCTCATTTTAGTTTAGTTTTTATTGTTAGAAAATGTTTAGTTTTAGTTTAGTTTTTATTAGTTTCAGTGTTACTTTAAGGTTTCCTAATTATTATAATATGGATGGTATTCGTCAGGGGAAGAGTTAAGATTTTTAAGTCAAAAATTACAATACAAACACAACACTTTGTGAAGACAGATGAGTCACATTCATGTAGACAACCTGAGTCAGCCTGTCCCACCAAATTTAACTCAACTGACAAAGACTAGACTGAGAACATTTCCTGTATATTTTCATTTTATTTTAGTTAGTTTCCTAAGCCCACAATATCATTTTAGTTAGTTCTGATTTTTCCCAAAAGTCTAATTTCTATTTTTATCTCAGTTAACTGAAATTATTTTTCTAATGTACTTTTAGTTAACTATAATAAAACTGAGCATTCACACAAGCATGAGGAGAACATGCAAACTCCATACAGAAGGGCCCAAGATGGCCAGATGATAGATTCAAACCCAGACCCGCTTGCTGTGAGGCAACAGTGCTAACATGCTGGCATATATCATTTTCTTTTGCTGTAATGGGCCATGATGTATATGAAATATTTGTACTTCATTTTGCATTATGGTCCATTACAGGGAAAAAATATATTTTGTAGTATTTGACTAGAATGGACTGGTTGACCGATGCTGTAATGGGCCATGATGCACAGTCAATGCTTCTAGACATTAGGTTATGTTGCTTTTTAATGCTTTTTACTTGTGCCATATAAATTATTGTTTGAATTAAATAATCTGAGAGCCACTGTCTGCCTGACGTGCACCTGACCTGCACACAGCTGTCTAAGTGACAGGAACATCTCCACGTTGTTGTCATTTCAGCACCAGCTCGAGCGGAGAGCGCCATTCCTGCATCTGCGCGCACACGTCGCCCAGCAGCCAAACAGTGAGTAAACTGTTTCCACTGGGCGTCCTAGGAATGAGTGACACAGTTTATCCACCGCAGAAAAAAAAATAACCTCACCATGGCTACAGAGGAGACGTGGGCCTGTCTAACTGGGCCTGTCTGTATCTAATCTTAGCGGAAGGAAATGTGGAAATACTCCGCGCTCTTTGCCTTCTCTCTTGGGACTTTCACAGTCTTCCATGTCCAGGCCCCTGTGTCAACAATCACACATTTTTCAACCAAAAAAACTCCCCCCTCCCGATGTGTCACAGAGGGCCAATAGCGTAAATGTCGCCGTTATCAACTGCAGCCCGGTTTGGGCCACCTACCTTCTCTTTGGCTTGCACGGTGGGGATGGACGGGAGAACACCGTTGATGCTGTTCCTCCTCATCCTCTTCCTGCCTCCGTCGCTTATCGTTCTGCTGTACAAGTAAAGTACGGCTCCTCCAGTTGCAACGCACACCCCGGCTGCCAGACACCTCTGGGTCCTTCCTCCACTGGACGTCTTACCACCGACCAGTTCGTTTCTTGTCGCCGACCAGAGGTTGAGCCTGCCGGCCAGTGCTGCCACTCTGCGGAAAGCAGCCATTGCTGCCGCGGTTGTCGCTTCTGCTTGGCTGCTGTGATTCTAACTTTGAGTGCAGCTCAAAACTATCGCGTTTCCCTGGTTTTCCTCGCGAGATTTACGACCACTCTTGTCGATAAAGCAGCTGAGAGCAAAGTCCCACACAGAAAGTGTAGGATTTTTTGCTTCACTGAGTGAAAGTGAGTGATTCATTTTTGAACCACGGTCAGTGATAAACATACCGAGCTTTGTGTAGTCGAATATAAACTTGTGTGGGCTCAAGTCAGTCTTATCCAGTTTGCATAAAATAAGCTGTATATGGAATTTCACCTTGTTTCAGTAGCCTACACTGAAATTAGTATTGAATAATGAGTTTAGGCTTTAATTTGGGGGAAAATCTAAAAGTGCATTTGACTTAAACTTATTTCACACGTCAATACATAGTCCAAAAAATATATTCAGTAGTTTGCTGTCCATATTCATTTTATTTTGTTAGAATTTGATGGGTGCAACACACTCAACAAAAGCTGGGATAGAGTTGTAATAAGATTGAAAAGTGCACAGAATATTTAACACCTGTTTGAAAGTCTCTACACTAAGCAGGCTAACTGAGAACAAGTGAAGTGTCATGATTGGGTATAAAAGTAGCATCCATCAAAAGTTTAGACAGTCCAGACTGAAGGTTTGAGGAAGGTTAGCAGAACATCCTCTGAACTGTAATTTTTACCAAAAATCCAAATGTATATACAGATGTAGATACAGATGTATTATTTGATATCATTGGATGCATTTAACATGTATATTTGTGTACTATGCATGAAATTAAACCTTAAAAAACTATTTGTCAATCGCTCTAATTTTGTAGGATTATGTGAAACCTCCAGAGGACCTTCAGGTGGAAAAATACCTTCAGAGAACGTTCCCCAAAGGTCCCCTGAGGGTTTCACGAAATAATCTTCAGGGAATGTTCCCAGAACATTACTAGCATGTTCTCCATAATGTGATCTACAGGGAACGTTCCCTGAAGTTTACTGTTTGCTGGGTTTATGAACAAGAATGGGTCATGGCTCACATCCTTTTGCCCAAATTTGTGAGAGAATTGTTAGTCATTTCAAAAGGAACATTTCTCAGTACGAGATTGCAGAGAATATAGGTCTTTCAGCATCTACACTGCATAATATTGTGAAACTATTTGGAGAATTCAGAGACATCTCATTGTCTAAAGGGGAAGGCATCGCATTCTCAAAAATGAAACTGACCATCCAGATTGCTATCAGTGAAAGGTGCAAAAGCCAGCACCTGTGATGGGTATTGGTGATGCATCAGTTCCCACAGCATGGCTGAGTTGCATGTATTTGGAAAGATGTTTGCTGCTATCAAGGCAATATCTCTTTCCGTGACACCCATGTTTATTTCAGCACAACGATGCCAGATCATATTTTGCACAGGCTATGACAGCGTGGCCTCGTAGACAGAGTGCATGCATTTGAATGGCTTACTGCTCGCTCATATCTGTCTGCTACTGAAAATGTATGGAGGATCATGAATGAGAAAATTCTCTGCTGTCTTGCATTGAGAAATCTTACTTTTGAACTGACAAACAATTCTCTTATGAATTTGGGGTGAGCCATGACCCATCCTTGTTTGCGAAGACTGAGCCTTTGATGGATGCTACTTTTATACCCAGTACCTGTCCTGCTTCCAGTTAGCCTGCTGAATGTGGAGTCTTCCAGATTATTGTTACTTGAATATTCTGTGCACTTTTCATAAATATTTTTGCTCTGTGTCAGGGTCCCCTGCCCTCCGTGGTTCAGACTTCTCTCTCTCTCTCTCTCTCTCTCTCTCTCTCTCTCTCTCTCTCTCCCCTTATTTGGCCCTTTCTGTTTCTCCTCTGTCAGGCATGGGTGTGGGCTACTAATGCTTCTGCTTGGTCTCCAGGAGTGGGTGTGGCATGGGTGGAGTTGGGCCTACACACCTGGTTCTCATGCTCATCACCTGCAGTATTTAAGCCTGACTCTTCTCTCCACTCTCTACCAGAAAGTTAGCTGCTATTGTCATTCTTTTAAAGTTTCACATTATATGTGTTCATATTGCATACAGTGTTTAACTTTAGAGTTGTGTATGTTACATATTGCAATTCATATGGACAGGTGTATTTGTTTATTTATTCATTCATTCATTCATTCATTCATCAATGAATGAATGAATTGTTTATTTATTTTATTCAGAATTTTCTCACCTCACAAATTTATATAAATTGCCTTTCAAATTTACATTTATTTATATCTAATTGTGTCTCTGTAACACAACACATTTCCACATTCTGTTTCTGGATAGGTGTATGACTTTTGTGCCTGCCTGGACTCCTTCAGGTACTCTGCCTGACCCCCTCTTTTGCTGTGTGAACTTGGAGCCTGGATACTGTTTGAAAACTGGGCTTGGGATTATTAAAGCTCATAGAACTCTCTACCAGGAGGATTTGCCTCACCCAGTCCACTCTGCTTTCAACCAAACACTGTGACATTATTCATTAAAAACTCTATTGAAAATTCTTTTGCCTTAATTTAATTATCTTGACATTTACACTTGTGTTGTCTGCCTTTTGAATCCAGCATAGCACACCATGACGCTCTGTCCCAACTACTAAATATAATTAAGTTATTCAGTAAAACCGCTGAAAATATTTTCTTTATACTTTTGTTAGTTAAATGAAGATTCACATCAATTAACATATCAAAGATTTTAATTTTTATTGCACTTTGGAAATTATACCAACTTTTCTGGATATGGTAACTGCAATTTAAAAAACTCAAACAGTCACTGTATTATCCCAAATGCCTGGGCAGGTAAACATGGTTACATCTCGGAATTAATTAAAAATGAATTCAAAGGGGGAAATTATAAATGACCAATGATACTGACATTTGTCAGTATACAGTTTTCATACAGGGTCAGTGTGGTGTCAGATTTTCACCGGTAAGTGCTGGATCAAAGGAGCGGGTGGAGAGCAGATATCAAACAAATATCAAAGATGAACTCTTCATTTAAGTCTTCACATGCAGGGCTAATGTTAACCTGGTGGGGCTTTTCTGATGACTTTGATGCTGAAACAATAAAGGGAAAAAGTCTAATAGAGGGCTTGTCACCTGTTCACACATGAAGCTCAGCGGATCACTCTACCCATAAGCTGAATACAGATCAAACAATGACTACCAAAACCTCATGGTAGATATAAACCATTTAAAAGGTCGAGGATGGCTCTCAAATTCTTCATTTGTTGCTTTGATTTCTATTTTGTTCGTAACCCAAACTAGATTAGTGTATCATGGTGTCTAATCCCAGCCAAGTTCCTGGTTCACAGATTGAGGATATTGTGCAACTTTTAAAAGCTGTAAAATGCCCAAAGTTACCATTAGAAATATTCACAGGGCACCAGGCAAAGAACTATCTATAAACAAAAAGGTCTGTAATATCATTCTTCTGCATTTTCCAGTTGACCTTTGGAGATTTTATAATGATGAAATTAAAGTCTACTCTTTTATGGGGCCCTCTGAATCATGGCCTTAGTTCCCCAGACCCCAGTTTGGAAGCCACTTGCATTAATAACCTCTAGGCTACTTATTCTGTTATTCCATTATCCAGGCATTCGATTAGGATGTGATTTCTATGTGTGTGGGTGGGTGAGGGGTGAGGGAGGTGGGGGGTTAACCCTAGGGACCTCCTTCTCTTCATCGTCACCCTCCTCCTCCATGACGGCTATGGTCCTTACGTGGTTGGCTTCCCTCTCTATCCCTCTTGCAGCAGCGTACAAGAAACCCTAAGCTGGGGCGACTCATTTGGTCCTGGGAACTGTTCACTTGCGCGTTGTCGTTATGTGTGACGATGTGGGGTATTAGTTGACGTCTTCACTGAGGCCAGATCGATATTCAATACCGGACCAGATCGGCCTGAGGCGATTACGATCGATCCTGTCGCCTTTAAAAAAAGTTCTTTTTGTGCTGGTCATAAATACTAATGAGGCAAGGGAAAGAGGGAGAGGGACGCACGCTACAAACATAGATGCCCTCTCACTTGTCTGTCACTCAGTGCGCAATGCACACACACACACACACACACACACACACACGTGTGTGTGTCTGTATACCCACTCACCGTGCACGTCTTTTTGTAAAACAGACATAAGTACAAAATGACCCGAGTACACCACACCAACACCTCTGCACCTTCCACTCATTTATCAACGGGACTCTCGGGGGAGGGGGAGGCCATGTGCTCGTGTCAGTGTGCCCCAATCAATGCCACGATTTGGTACGCAGGGCCATGTCTGTGCCCCTGGTTTCCATAAAACCGCAGTCAGAATTAAAGTGAAAACAATGTCCGGGAACAAATGGTATAAAAGAACAGAAAAAAACATTGAAAAAGAAATGTTTTGTCAATGCTACAAGTCAAAACTCCAACAGCGAAAATCATGGTCAATTTCAGTTCATCAAATTAGTTTAGTCTGATCTCTCTCTCTCTCTCTCTCTCTCTCTCTCTCTATATATATATATATATATATATATATATATATATATATATATATACGTATTTTCAGAAACAAATGGGCTAATGCTTTAACTGAGTTTATTTGTATGCAGTCAAGAGTCAATGAGCACGCTTAACATCTTTTTCCCCCCACAAAAACAGCACTTAGTTTTCCCAAAGTCCTTCAGTGTCAAGTGTCGGGGTATTTTCAAGCCTGTAGTTCAAACAGGTATAGTCTCTGCTTCTGGGTGTTATTGCCTGATCCCCTTACAAGATCCCTGCGCTTTGAAGCCCCTGTTTCTTTGATTCGTCTCGTAAGACCACAATTAAGGGTATATATGAGCGCCAGTGTTGTTCAAAGCATCGTGAAGAGATCAATGAAAGGATTGACAGTCAAGTGATGTCGTTTGCACAGGTGTGTGTGGGTGCTCTGTGTGTGTGTGTGTAGCCCTTAGTTTGTGTCTCTGCAGGCGCTGTAAATGTGCGCCTGGGTTACATAAAACAGGAGCAATAAATCAACAGTCGAGTGCGAAAATTACGCAAATGGGGGCTTTCCTCGCCTCTCTCTCTCGCTGCACCTGAGCCATTTCGAAATGGGGGCATGGAGTTGTAAAGCATTTAAGATAATGGCAGCATCACTTTCATGCTTGTTTGACATACACGCCTTTTCTTTCTCTCAGTGGTTTAAGTTGTTGCAGAGTTGCATGCTCCACAGGACTGTTGCCTATTGTTGCTGACGAAGTGCTCATGAGCAATATGAAATTCTGTCTGTTTGTGTGTCAGGGAAGCAATTGTGTAGCTTGAGGGGAAGTAAGGGAAAACACGCCTGTCAGTCTAATTTTTATTAGTGGTTCTTAATTTCCTCTCTGCACTAAAATTGAACATCAAAGGTGGGACAGGAGACGGGCAGAGGGATGAAGGGGGAAAAATGAGCCATAAAGGGAGGAGATCAGGGAGTATTTGCATAAATGGCAACATGGGGTGAAAAG
>VUQH01087204.1:0-20265 GCA_015106775.1 Etroplus canarensis | reverse complement strand
CACAATCTGCACTACCTCAATCGCTGCTACTGCACATCACCTCTTTTTCTCGGTGCTAGTGTCTTGTTGCATTGTCTTTTCATTGTGTCTTTCATGTCTTCTGTTTTGCACTATTTTGATTTTTTGCAATATGTTCATCTGGTTTAGATGAAAAGGGTTCTGTTCTTGCATTGTCTGCAACTACACCATGTTGCACACGTTGCACTTTATTATTTATCTATTTATTTTTTCTTTCAAAGTTTTATTTTTAAATTTTAAACTGCTTAAAAAAAATAATAACCCTTCCTGTCATATGTCTGTATGTTTATATGTTGCACCAGGTCCTGGAGAAACGTTGTTTCATTTCACTATGTTCTGCGTCAGCTGTATGTGGTTGAAACGACAAATAAATAGCTCTTGAATCTTGAATCTTGATCTAAAACACCATATTTTGTTCCTGTTATTGAACACATGCAGCTTCAAACTGTTTCATGTTATGGACTCATACTGTAAGCACTAATAACAAAACAAAAGATGACGTTCATTTCACAATTCACGAAAGACCCACTGCAGTGCTTGCTGCTCTTTTTTTTTTAAATATCCTGACTAAAAAAATATGTAAAGGTGAATATATAGTTTAAACTGCATAAGAAAAAACTTAAATGCGTTCATTTTCTAAATATCCATGTGATGACACTGGGTAAGCACATACTGAGGGCTAGACCACAGACAGCTCATAGAGGCAGCAAAGGGGACAACACTAAAGCTTGTCAGGCAACTAGAGGTAGTTGAGTAAGAGCAGAGCAGATGATAAATAGTTGTCTGGATATGAGCCAAGATCATAGATAGAGATGCACACAGACTGCCCAAAATATGCTGTGACAGCATTCACTTGTGTGTTGTGTGGGTGTGCCTTGGAGTATACATAGACTATTACTGGAGTATTCACTAAAACAAATAAATATTTTGCTGGTTTCAAACAAGACTAAGTTGAAAAAACTACTCAAGTTTTCCTGATTGCACCATTATTCAATGTTTTGCAGCAGAAGCCTCTTTACAGCTAAAAGCCATTTACACACATCTACTCTGCAGTCAGCAGGGTCTGAAAGAACAGTGTCCCATGAGGATGGTACATTAACCCTATACAAAGGAAGCATTTTCTGAGTTGAACTGCCAAAGAACATCTAGTCCAGTTTTTTAAATGTATACATTTCTATTTCCCTTTTATAATGCATTTTATGACAATGGTTTACAGCTATTTCTGTAATATTATGATAAGTTCCAGTTATTCCAAAATCCATTGTTTTTGAATACTCAGTAAATTAGGCATTGTGACAATAACCAAAACTCCACACTAGGAGAAAAATGGCATGTTAATTGCAAAGGTGAGGGTGGAACCATGAAAGCTGCCTATAAAAACAAAATTATACCTGCGCAGCTAAACCAAAGTAGTCAGATTAAGTCCATCCTAAGTGTTTGTTTGTGTATGTTTTAGGATGTAAGAAGCTGTTTTGGGAGCTCCCTCTGTAGTATGTGTTAATCCGTTTATTACACGTCTCAAAGTGATATTCACAGTGCTCTGCTCAGCACAAGGCCTCTAGCACAGATTATGCCCGCTACATAAATGAAAAAAACATCAATAATTCACAGACATACACACTCAGAGTCAGTTTCTGATATACAAGACCATACTGACACACTTCCGCTCTCTTTTCACACACATACATTAAGCAACACATTAAGGCTCAATACCCAACATGCTGTCAAAGCTAAAGTCGTTCTGCTGCTAACGATCCATTACACACTTCACATATCCGACAGTGAGAGGCTTTGATGGAGCACAAAAAAAGAGGGATTACTCCCTTGTTGTGGCCACTGGAATGGTAGTGGAGTGAGGGGAAGTGTATGGGGTGAGAAAGCAATGGATTACATGGCGATCATGGTGAAAAGACACAAACACAGAGAATGAAAACAGGAGGTTACACGGCTTCACCCTCAGATTCACGCAGGGGAGAAACGCACATTTGTCTTTCAGGAAATCAACTTGGAATAGATATTTTAACAGCTATCTAAGCTGCAGATGAAGTCCCAGAGAACAACCAAATATTCTGAATTGCCAGAATTTAATATATTACCACTCCAGGTCAACTAATAATAACAAACACACTTTACCTTTGATGATTTTTTATATATGTGGTGATCCTCAATCAACCACAATTGTGAAGTGTGAGTGTAATCATTTTTTGGGTGCATGTGCATTTTATACTGACCATATAAAATAAGGATTCCCGCATTGATCTTGACTTCCATTGTTCCCTGTATCAGTGACAGGAGCTTGAATGGCTGTTTTTGAAGCAAATATTCAAGAAAGTTTAAGGATTATTGGTTTAATTTAAATCACTCTAGTAACTCATAATTCCTCTTTTTTTATCTCAGTGAAATGCAATGTAATAAACTGATCATATTTATGTGATTGCATGCATAAAATTTTTGTGTCCTGTACCCTTGGCCATGAGTCTTAGTTCCTGCTCCAGACTGTTTAGAGTGTGTGCAGTTGTGTCTGCATCCAGGTCTGGGTCCTCACAGCCCATCTGGTCCACATTACAGATCTCCATGATCTCTTCAGTTGCTTGGGACAACGGCCGAAACGCTGGAAAAAATTCTGAGCCCAATGTGGGAAGAAACAAGCAGAAAGAAGAGGAGACAGGGAATGAGTGAGGAGGAGGGAGACAAGTGCAAAGAGAAGACTTGGGTTTTTCAAACAATTTGGAGAAATGGATAGAGATACACATAAGCTGTTTATAAGGATGGATGGAATAATGAACATGAGGATACCCAGTAAAGGGTATCTTATGAAAACAGCTACAGAGAGAGTGACTGTAACAAGTAGATAAGAACAGGTGTAGAGGAAGAATGGAGAAGGTAAGAAGAAGAGGGTACGTTGCTCAGGATTCAAGAAAAAAGGGTGAGAGGTACAAAAACGATCACAACTGTCAGTGGAATGAGTGGTGTCTCATCCTACTCCTCTGTGAGCCACATCAAATTGAATCAGATTGAACATCCATCTCCACCTGCTCACTGTAAATTACATTGAGGCCCCCACTGAGAAGCTATGATAGTGTGAGTGTGTATGTGTGTTTGCAGCACACTGATTCCTCATGCTGCGTGCTGTCTAACCAGTTTCAGCTTCAGTGTTAAATCTTTCAGTCTTTCAATCTTCCATTGTGTCCTCACCTCTCCCTCCCTCCACCCACTCTCAGTGTCTGCCTCTGTCTTTCAACTGGCACAGAACCTCCACTTAGTGCTTCACAACCACCTGCACTGTCAAACTTAGCAGCATGGGAGGAATGATGCATGCAGCGTTGTGCTTATAACACATGTGCACACAGGACACACATATCCTACGACACTCATTTTATTTTAATTTTAACGCAGATGGGAATACATACTTAGATTTCTGTTACGATAATACGTTGCACCAGATTTAAAATGTATGAAGTGTAAAATGACAAAGATTGAACTTTGATCAAGCGTGCCTTTGGGATGTCAGAGGTGCTAATATATGTTAATAGCTTCAAGTCATATTGAGATGTAGTCAGTAATATATGCATCTTTTTTATTTGACATACTATTACAATGGTAGGTATAATTGGGGTATGTAACACACTAAAGTGAAGCATGAAAAAAACTAAACCAAATGCTGTGAACTTTAAAAAGAGTTCCCCATTTACAAATATGCTCAGGGGCACAATGCTATTTTAAAACATTAATTAATGGCACAGGGGAGCCAAAGCACAGATGTTTTGGCGAGAAGCCTTCTTCTGTGTGCTGTCAGACAGCACACTGGAGCGGCACACTGACAAAACAGCACAGGGAAACACTTGTGAGACGGAACTTGCCGAAACAGCAGTGTATAGGATCCCTTGTGGGTTAAAAATACTAAAAACATGATGAATCATGTGCCGTTTTGATATAATAATTAAATATGTTAGAAAGTTTTTGAGCTGGTTATTTACAAATTTAGTTCTCCTTTAAAAGTATTCAACTTACGGTTAAGCAATCAACCTGACAAGACCTTAACTTTTGGATGCTGGAGGCCTCAAAGCCTTTGATTTAGAGTTGAATGAATAAAAAATTAAATCAAAGTATACAGTCAGGGCCATAAGTTGTTTTGTTTTTTTTTGCAATTTTGCCTCTGTAGACCACCACAGTAGACTTTAAATCAAAAAATCAAGATGTGATTAAAAAGCAGAATTTCAGCTTCACATCAAGGAAGGAATGCACTGGCCAGCTCAGAGGCACCAAAAGGTACATACAGCCTCAGTTACTCAGTTATTAACATCTTACTGTATTTCTTATCCATCCAGGACCAATTCCTCATGACACCCTTCTGTAACTCAGTTAGTCCACTAACATTGTCCTGATTTTTGTATCTAACTTTCTTATTACTAGGAGGGGCTCCGTTTGCAAGCATTCCTGATCTTATACTCAAGTGCTTCTAGTGCTCCTTGCTGGGTGCATGCCTTGACTGGGATTTAAACCTCATGCTAGTGGTCCAAAGACAGTAATGTTGCCACTAATATAACCTGTACCAGAACAATAGTAAGAGAAAAGTATGGAGAAAGAAAGGAACAGCTCATGATCTTAAACATATGGTAATGTTATGGCATGGGCATGTATGGCAGAATTAATGGGACAATACTTCACAGTGCAAATGGATAATCACATAAGGTAAACTGCAAAAGCAACCTAAAAAGTTTTAAAGGCAAAGAGATAGGATGTTCTTCAATGGCCAAGTCAGTCACCTGACCTCAACCTAATATAGACACACAAACAAGCAGCAACTGAAGGCAGCTGTTGTAAAGACCTGGCAGAGGATTTCAGTGGAGCAAACACACCATTCAGTGATGTCCATGTGTTCTAGACTTGAGGTAGTATTCGACTGCAAAGGATTTTCATCCAAGTGTTTGAAGAGATCCTTGTATTTAAAATTATGTTAGTTTGTCCCATTACTTTTGGGCCTCTGAAAATAGGGGACTGTGTATTAAAATAGCTGTAAATCCTGAACAGTTAATGTCATTCTTTTATCAAACCCCTTGAAATAAAGCTGAAAGTCTGCACTTTGATGAAAGGTTTACTGTCTGATTTAAAATCCAATGTGGTGGTGTACAGAGGAATTGTCATTGTCCCAGAATACTGTATGTACAATAAATCATAAATCATAAATTGGTTAAAGTTTGAGGATGTGGCAAGAAAGATTGGACAAGATTAATAAATATGTCTTAACAAAGCAGTGTTAAATAGTCTGACATTATGGAAGAATGAAATGGTCATATTTAAATGCAGTGGTTCACAGTAAAAAGAAAAGGGGAAGCAATTTGAGAAATGATAAACACTGAGAGGGAATTAGTTATATTACTGCATAAAACAGATTATTATCTTGCCTCTCAGGTGTGTGTGTGTGTGTGTGTGTGTGTGTGTGTGTGTGTGTGTGTGTGTGTGTGTGTGTGTGTGTATGTGTTTTCAAGCCATCATGTAAAACAGTGTAGCTCACAGGCTGCAGGAGCGTTCCCCCGCTCCAGTCCAATGCTGCAGAATGCAGCCATTTCACATCACTATAGCAACAAGAGAAAACGAGCGTGTGAAAGGAAGAGAGGGAAATGTGCAAAGAGAGGAAAAAACAGTGTAGGTTTCAACTGATCGCTATATGGGTTGGCTAACTGGTTTTGCTGTGATTCCTTGATTTCCACAGTTTGTAATGATACTCCTATCAGCAGCAAACGTTCCCCACACCCCCTGCCAGTCTTCTGTCATTGCTACTCAAATCAGAAAAGGACTGACTGACTGACAGGTGTGTGTACACCTGTATTTGTTTCTTCTGATACGTCCATCTCATTTGAAGAGTCATTTGACCTTCTTAGCCATCAACCAGCAACTGGATGAGATTTTCCACTGAACAAATGCACAGGCTGCCCTCCACACCACAGATTGAAAAACTGAAAATCAAATGTGAAGGAATGAGATTCCTAACTGACATGTTGTGATCTGTGAGCAACTTTATTAAGTGTGCAGCTGGTGTCATTTCTCCAAGGTTGACGTGAGTTTACATAACGTTCTCTTCTCATTTCTGCCTCATTTCTTTCTTTTTTCCTTTTTTTTTGAAAGGAAGATGATAATGTGGGACACCTCAAATCATTTGCCAGGTCAAGCAGAAGTGGAGGACACAAAAACACTTCATTGTAAGTCACACCATGAACTGCTGAGGCCATTTTCTTGCCTTGCATCTACCTCTGCCCAGTCAGATTTAATCATGTGCTAAGACTGACTCAGACTCCTTTTTGTGTGAATACCTTTCAGTGTTTGAAATAGATGACAGCTTACTGGTAAAGATATGTTTTCCTCTGTGCATGTAAGTAGAGAAAAACATATGCTGTAATGGCAGTCAAAAACAGACTAAATTGTGAATACGCCTCAAGTGAGGAGAAGATGTGATTAGACACCGCAGATATGCCTTATCCTGGTCATACAGGTGAATGAAACAGCAGGCTGTTAAAGAAAATATTAACTTCCCTGCAGCTGGCCATAACAAGGTGGGTTGGCATTCAAGGATTGTGACTCTTAATTGGTTACCAAGCAACAAAAAAGAAATGTGGGCAACTAAACTTGTCATCATGAGTACAATAGGGCTTGGTGATACTGTAGGTTTAAGATGATTTATTATGAAGAGTGACAATTTATTGTAGGTGGTAAAGAATAATATTCCTTAGTCTCTCTACAGCAGATAAAACTGTATCACAGAAACAGACAGTCTACACGAGTACACATGCACATGAAACTGCTTTAGGCCAGGCTAAGGCCACACTGTCTAATCCATAGTTTGCATATAAAAGGTAGGTATACCATTGGTTTGTGAACTCACATTCTGAACCCTCAGTTTTAGCCTTACTGTGTGTCGGTCTTCATCAGGGTGCATCGCACAGACACCAGTAATCAGTGTTCAGCAGAGGTGAGAAGTAACAAAATACAAATACTTAAATAGAGCACCTAAAGTAGAGTTTTCAGGTGTCTGTACTTTACTTGAGCATTTTTTTGCCCAACAACCTTTTACTTTTACGCCATACAATTTAACACAAAAATCTCTACTTTCTGCTACTTGCATTTTCAAAACAGACTCTTACTTTGAGGGGTGTTACTGATTACTTCACATCACCTTGCATCTTCACAACATCTTACGAATTTGAATGTAAATAGAGGGAACAATAACTGATAAGAGACATTTCTGTCAGTGTAATCATCATCAGTACTTATCTCATGTGAATAATGTAAAAGACATAGAAATGAAAGAGGCAAAAAACATATAATTTCTAGCACTATAGTCATTTTTCTTTTCAAGTGTGGAGGCAAAGTCAGCCATCTACAATATAGGCAACCACAAATAGAACTTTTTTTAATCTACTTTTTTGTCTACTTGTGTTCTTAATGGCTGTTCAACTTGAGTACATTCATTAGAATAACTAATAGAAGTTGAAATAGAGTTTCTATTCTGTTGTATTAAAACTAATTCAATATTACATTAATATGAAATGAGGTTCAGTTAATGTTGCACAAAAATAGCTGGTAGAAATGTTCTTCAAAGAGCTACTTTTTACTTTTATATTTTGAGTGCATTTCAGAGCCTATATTTTTTATTATTACTTGAGTAAAAAAGTTGCATCAGTACTTCAGTTTCTGGCAGTCTCTTTTTAAACACATGTATCTGTACTTCTACTTGAGTAAGGAATGTGTGTACTTTTGCCACCTCTGGTATTTAGTAATATACTAATAACATGCTGACCAAAAAAACTGGGGTGCAGATGTTGTGAATTGCCCTTTGTAGATAATTGTAACAACTATTGTTGATATAATTAACTAAAAGTACTTGTAAAACAAACTTAAAATTACTCCAAAAATATCAGCAACATGAGATCCAGGTAAGTGACTTAGCTGAGGTGACACCTAGCAGGAGAGAAACCACTTAAAAAGGCAGTGCCCCTGAAAAAGGAATAACTGTAAGCCTTTATACAATTTACACAGGTGAAAAATTTCCATCCCTTTAATGGTGTCACAAGGTGATAAATTAGCTGTGAAAAACAGTTCCTGTGCCAGGCTTCAATTTAAATAAGCATCATGTTTAACATGAGTATCTATGTAGAAAAACTCTACCAGCCTGAAGTGACCTTTAGAGGAGATGTAGCTTTTGGGACTTTGCCTTACAGGGTATGAAAGTGACTCAGAAGTTATTTAGTTGTACATCCAGCCATCCATTTTCTTCCACTCATCCAGTTCAGTTTCACTGGTATGCTGGCGCCTATCCCAATTGTCATAGGGTGAGAGGCAGGGTACACTTTGGACTAGTTGCCAGTCCATTGCAGGGCTAAGATAGAGAGACAGACAACAATTCACACCTTTGGTCAATTTAGATTTGCCAATTAAGCTAACCCAGCATGTGTTTAGGCTTTGTGCAAGCCAAAGTGCCCAGGAAGAACTCACACAGTCACAGGAAGAACATGAAATCTCCTTTCAGAAGGGCCCCAGCCAACCAGTGGGTTTGAACCTAGGGCAGTGCCAACCACCGCACCACTGTGCTGCCTTTTAGTGGTAAAACTAACCAATATTTTTATTTGGATGTTGATACTCAATTAATCATTTAGTTTATGAAATACCAAAAGCTATTTTTAAAAAGGCAGAAATTGCTTGTTTTGTCCATTCATCATGATAAAATATCCAAAGATCTTAGAAATACAACAAACTTGGAAAACTAAGGAGCCAGACCAAAAGATCATTTCAGATTATTGCTGGATCAGTGGCTTTAACGATTATGTGATTGACTGGTCTTTCTCTTTCAAAAAAACCCCACTTCATCAGACCTTTTGTTCTCCACCTTTCATTCATACTCTCTTAAATTTGAGGAGCATACATGCACACATTCTACTGTGACTGCTCACAAAGCCTTGACCAGTGTGTTGTCATGCCAACGGTGTGACTATTCACACTTTTGTGCACTAGATGAGTAAGGATGCCGCGGCAGGGTCGTTGTAGCAATGGCTATATTTAGTCTCTCATTAGGTAGCACAACGACTCAAACATTAATCAATACTTATTCAGCTAAAGCAACACTGTAGAAGATAGACAGACAAAGCAGGACGAACAGAAGAGAGGCAGCTGAATATAATAGGACACAAAGAGTAACGACACAGGGAGACAGTGAAAGTGATGGTGGGTGAAGCAAGCAGTTGAATAGAGGGTGAAAAAGACAGGAGTGAAGCAGTATAAGCCTGATATTAACCATACACTAATAAAGCATTCAGCCAGTATTATGAACCTGCCCTCCATTATAACCTTACAATAGAGTGATTCATGACTGTGAGATTCATTCACTCGCTCTCTATGATGCTTAGCAGTCACACACTGCAGATTTGTCTACAGTCCATTAGGTAAGAAAAAAATAAAATTAAATGTCAAACCTAAAGTAGTTTTTAAGTGATTATATTTAAAATCTTTGGATCTCATAACATTCTCTTCCAACACACAACCCATTCTCTCTACCTAAACCTATTCTACAATACTGAGAAATTTAGGAATTTTCAGTGATTTCTAAGTAGTCACTAATAGGTTTGGTAGAGACAATTTAAGAGAGAGAGACAGACAAAGATTTCTGGATATAAATCTGTTGGAGAATACTGTGACAACAAAGATGGTGGTTGTCTCTAGCCCACTGGTTCCCAAATGGTATTTTATTTTTAAAAATAACATACATTTTAAATAATTTAAAATAGTCATTTAATATATATTCCAATTGTCCAAAAGTTCTAAAAGTGAATCTAATATTTAGTGGGCTATTCAATTTCATTAACCTAAAAACCAGAGTGTCCCCCCTACCAGGATGGTTTGACCCAACAGCATCACCTGTCAATCACTGCTGCCTTGAGGACTAAAATAATGGAGTCATGGTTAAAGTGTAGCAGCAAGGCTACTGAAGATATAGTGCTACAAGTACCAAAGAAGGCGAAGCCAGTGCCGGGAAAATTTCAGCAGTATTCAGAAGAATCTGTTTTAATGGGATTTACACAGACAAGTTACAAACCACCCAAGGCACTGTGTTTTTTCTATGGGCAGAAATTAGCCAACAGTGGCATGAAACAGAACATCTTAAAAAGTAAGTGCTCAGTTCAAAGCAACAATTTACTTCAGTGTTGACAGTTTGCAACTTTAAAATGTCAGTTTAATTTTTGATCCTTAATCAGAATCAGAATACTTTATTAATCCCAGGGGGAAACTGCATTGTGTTACAGTTAGATATAAATAAATATAAATTTGAAAGACAGAAAATGAAAATTAAAATAAATAAACAAATAAAAATGTCTGTATAAATTGCAATGTGTAACATAAATAACTGCAAAGTTAAACAATATAAACAATATGTAATATGAAACTAAACCAGGAGTCACAGGGAGGAATTATAGAGTTTGATGTACACAGGAAGGAACGATTTCCTGTGCCATTCTGTGGTGCTTCGTGGCAGAATGAGTCTACTGCTGAACGTGCTCCTGTGTCTGTCCAGCACGTCATGGAGAGGGTATGAAGGATTGTCTAGTATTGACCTTAACTTGGACCACATCCTCCTAATACATTTATTATTATTCTTTTTGTGATAATTTTCTATGCATGATTATGTTTATGATTCTTTGTAAAGAAATGTTTATAATTAAGTTCACAAAATCAGTTTGAGAAAGGATCTTTATTATAATTCCGAAAGAGGGCACTTTAAGTTGATAATTATTTTTATGTGCACACATCTTCATTCATAAGTTTAATATTTCTTTGTTAACAAGTTTTAACTCCAAATAGGTCAAAATAGACCACTACAGATGAGCAGTGTTTTGCACAGTTATAAAGTTTAGTAAATCAGCTATAGATGCTATAGTGCTATGTTCTACATCTTTTTTCAACCAAAAATGCTTTTTTCTGGTTTGGGGGTACTTAGCTGAAAAATATTTCACAGGGGGTACATCACAAGGTTGAGAACTACTGGTCTAGCCCATACCTCCAAAGTTTATCAGACTAAGCTGGTAAAAGATTCAGAGGTGATTTTAAGCACTAAACTTGTATTGTATTAGGAGCAACCAAAAAAATAATCTGGAACATGTTTAAGAAGAGGACAAGCACTGGCCAGCTCAGCAACACCAAAAGGCCTGGCAGTTAAAAAAGCCCCTTTGCAACATCTAACAAGTCAAGAACACTCTCCAACACCAGAGTGTTTACAACAAGGTTCAATCCACTGGTTACACTCAAGAACAGACCAGATGACCAGATGAGACTTTGCCAGAAAACATCTAAAAGAGCCTGGAGTTCTGGAAAACACTCCAAACCAAGATGAATTTGTACAAGAATAACAGAACAAATGTATGGAGACAGCTCATGATCTGAAGCATACCACATAATCTGTCAAATATGGCTGAGACAATGTTATGGTACAGGCATGTATGGCTGACAATGGAACCAGGTCACTAGTGTTTACTGATTCTGTGACTATTGATATAAATAGAAAGATTCATTCTGAAAAAGAAAGATTCAGCCAAATGCTGCAAAAACTAATTGGACGACACTTCCGTATGCTTTAGGTTACTTCAGTATGCTTTGGATTATTGCCCACTGTGAAGTGCTGTGAAGCTTTGAAACAACTTTCCAAATAACTGCCCGAAGGCATTACAAATATGACTTGAGTGGTGAGACTTGCTTCTAGAAAGACTTTGACAGAGTTCACATCTTCTGTTCTAGTTTATACATTAAATAAGGCATAACTGTCACAGATATCACTCTCCTGTAAAACACAAATAAGTTCTAAAACTGGTGGGATGTGAAGGCATAGCAGCACTTAACTCTGTAGTAGTGCAGTAAGAAATACTACAGCACTTTATTTCCCTCTCCTCCAGCCTGAAATCTAATTCCTGGCATTTGGAGGCCATTTGGAGCAGATCGATGGGGTTAACGTCCGTAGTAATCTCTTTGACTGCCTTGGGAGACGGCCAAGGAAGGTGAATGTGTGGTTGTGGGGGGGAATGGAACCTCAGTGGAGGCATATAAGCCTGTCTAATGTAGAAGATCCAAGAGAAAAAAAAGAAAATTTACTTCAGGTGACCACTGAGTCATTCCATTTGTACCATTCACATAAAACACTAGAATCTTACTGGACTTTTATTTCAGTTGCTGGATTCTGAAATACTTAAAATATTTAGGTATATTGTTTTCATTCTTACAAAATATCTTCTCCTCAGCTTATTATTTCAGTAAAATGGATATGCAACTAACACTACCATTTAAAATATATTACTGATAGACCAGCTGGTCAGAGTTTATTTCTTCTATATATTGCCATTATTACATTTCCTTCAGGCAGACCTTTACACAAAGCTACTGAGATTCACCTTTGCTGATCTCTACATGATGACATTAAGCTGCTGCTATTGTGGTACTAATAAATTAAATTCAATTAGTCTATGGGGAAACAGCCTCTCTGTTTCACAGACATGCATTTTTACTTGTTCCATGTGATAAATTGCATGCATTACCTAATTTTAACCAAAATCTTGAGTCAGCATGCATTGATGAGCATTTCCTCCTCAATACAGCAATAATCAGAGAGGGTTAAAGCCAGCATTAATAATCTTTTTGAGGAGCAGTTTCCAACAGTTTTTATGACTATAAAAAAAACCTTTCATCAAACTCACATCAGCTCCTCTGACAGAGCATGGGGTCCCTTGCATCAGGAGAAAAGTAAATACAACAAAACTAAAAAGGATATAACAGTTAAAGGTAAAAGTTATACTGTATGTCAGAGTGGAAAAACTCAGTAATATCTCAAAAAGTTCACATTTTAGGATCCTTTTTTTAAGGCTAAGCAATTACTCTAACAGTAATGGGTCGAAGGTAATTACGTATTTTTTAATTAACTCTCTCTGGTAAATTTACCTGCCCTACCTGCAGGGTCAGCCACACTTCAGTAAGGATACTACAAGCCAATAAGCTGTGAGTGTTTAAAGTCAAATTCTCCACCTCACCACCACTACATGCTCAGTGGCCATGTAGAGACCACCAAAGTGTGTCTATGAATGTCGGCCGTAAGTGTGCCTTTTTTGATTTCATGATGAGAACAAGAGCTGATCAGAACACCAGGCTGGAGCTAACCATGATGAAATGCCTTGTTAACACTGCAAACAGAGGCAGCTGCACCTGTCCCTCATCTAATGGCAAATTACTGAACCCAAATCAGCAGCCTGAGGCTCTGTATTGCACATACACATGCATGTGAGAGCAAGTGATAAAGACAGAGGACAGCAGAGAGAAACAGGGAGGGAGAAGCCCAATCTGATGTCAGGGGCAATCTGCTCTGTTCATACTCTGCATTCATTCCTGACAAGACCAACAGCACAGGTGATTACTGAGAACAAAATCCCACCATTGAATATGTGTCTTTATGTGTTAAGGCTGGATATGCACACACTGTATCCTCATATAGTGCGATATCACTGTTTCATGTTTTCATTTAGGCAACTTTTAAAAAAAAGAAGAGGCATGAAGTATAAAGCATCATGTACTTCATGTATGAAGTGCTCACTTTGCAACTGACAATCAGTTGCTATAGTGGACACTCCAATTAATAAGTAACCCTGTATTATATTTACCACCGTGTCAAATGTCAGTATAAATGTTATAATTTGCTCTCTTTGTTAAAGTTGGCACATTTAAATCACAAGGCTAATGATTGCTCCAGTTGTTAGAAGTTGCTGAATTTTTCTGACATCCATCATCTCTGATCGCTTCAACGTTGCTAATCTTTTCATGGATCTCTATGCCCCCTCAATGAGTACACTTTAAAGTACACTTTAAATTTATAAAAAGGTTCCTTCGTAAAATTTTAATCTTGGTGCATTGCATCAGTGTCCATAATATGACAATCAACAATGACAACCCATGAGCGTATGTATGTACCTTTGGTGCTCCCTTGTATTCTCCCCAAGGGTTCACCACAGAAGTTAAATCCACATTGGGAATTTACACCATATGCCCTTCCTGGTGCATCCCTCTATGGTGATAGGGTTGGAATCAAACTAGGGACTTTTTGCTTGTAAGGTGAATGTGTAAACCACTACACTATGAAGAAACTAACACCCTTCTGAGAGTGCACTCTTTGAATCGGACACACTGCACTTCTTCTGTCAAAAGACAAGCACCGACACTGCGGTAGACCCCTTTAAAAGTACCCACTGGTACACATGTACACTTCCACCCTGCCTTTATGCAATATACTATCCTGATGCTTTGAGTGTCCCAGCAACAGCACAGCACATGCAAGAAGCTGGTCTCTTGTACCATCCAACTCCTGCAAGCTCTCCTTGCTGAAATACTTTCACATCCCAATCCAGGAGGGGAAATGTGAGCCAGGACGAATCCAGTGATTGCTAAAACATATGCTCAGTATTATAAAGCCCTATAGAGTTAGCAGCCAATAGGTCAGATCTAAAGAAGATTATCTCTTTCCTCATGTACAAACCCAACTAATCCTCTAAACTGTCATGGCTGTCAATACCAGCTATCGTAGAAAGAGGAGGAAGAACCAGGAGGTCTGCTGTATATGTGAATTAGTCTGCAGCAGTTCAGTAGAGTTTTACACTTTCAGCATAAAAGCAATGAGAGTATATTATCTTCAATACAGTCTCCTTTGAGTTTATCTGATGTCATTTAAGGTCAGCTCTCCCCACTGCTGACTGAACTATGGTGGCGCCAGCCTCATCTCTCCTGCTACCATCAACATATAAGAGCTTCCAGAAGCTAGAGCTATTTGTTCTCCATCAGTGCACTCTTGCACAATTCAGATGTCTGCTGGAGTGTAACATATCACCCACAATGCTTTTTCTTTCTCTTTTTTAAATGACCAGTGGAAGATATGGCTGACAGGTAATTCACAGTCTTAAGGAACCAACACACAAAGCTTTCAGTGAGATACTTGGAAAAGTGCAACAAGAACGTGAAAGGTGAAAATAGGAGGAAGAAGATAAGAGAATGAAGATGAGTTCAGTATGCTGCAAGCATAGGCAAGGCTCCTTGTGGTAACATTTAAACAGCAGGCCCCGGAGTATCCGAACAAAGTGCACATTGATTGAGTAAGAGTGGATGAAGTAAACTGAGAGCAGGAGGGAGTGATGGAGTTGTTTTTTTCTTAATTTGTTCCCTTCACAATGCATGCCTACAACACAGAGAAAAAAAACTGAGGCACCCACTACTTGTCTGGAGAGAGACTGGCCTTTAAAATTCACTGCTAGAGACTGACTGGGCTGCTCAAGCTGATAGCTGTTTGCCCTCCATCTCCTCCCCTCTCTGTGCCGTCTGGCTCTCGTTACTGCAGTCAATCTATCTCTCGCTTTCTGGAGAGCTCAGATGGCCACCAGGATAACCATGATGGCATGTTGGAAGCCTCTTTGGTGGTGACAAGTCTCCTTCACTTTTTTTCTCTTTCTTTCACTCCCACACACAATATTCTACCCCTGTGCTCATGCTCATTCTCAAATGAAATACACAAGATAGATTATCATCTGTACCCAAATTTGTGTGAAATTATAATCTTTGACAAATCCACAAACAATAACACACACATCTGCTCACTCACAAATCAGAGATAAGCTGAAATTGGCCAGTGGAACTAAAATCAGAGTGAACACATTGCACCTTTATTAGCAATCTGTGCTGAGCAGAAAGCAGATGCAGCGTTAAGCCTATTACAGGTTGTTGTGCTTTTGACAAGGCCTGACAACAGCTGGAACATGTTGCGCTGCCCAGTAAGAGGGATACACCAAAGTGAAATCCAGCTCAAATGATTGGCCCCAAAGGAAGTGATGGATGGAGAGGACAGGACTGAGAGGAAAATCAAGGCAGTTCAGTGAACTTGATTTCACAGTATTTTGTTTTCAGAGTAAAATTAGCTTGGATTGTAATCATTATTAGCATTTCCATGATTGTTTTTTTATAAATGGGGTGGCACAGAATGGACCAAGGCCAAGGCAGGGGGGCCCACAGGAAATTGGAATGTATAATCAGACATTAAATCAATGTAAAAAATGGTGTAGAAAACACTGTACACGACTTTCAGGGTCATGTGCAGCCCTGTGTCTTATTGTAGACATATAACATGAAAAGTAATACTGCAAAAGAATTTACATGTAATTTTGTGTTGAATAATTGTGTTTCAAAGTGGAAAAATGTATTTAGACTTTCTACTTAAAGTGAAAGTTATATTCTTTCTTAAGCAGCTTAATAATGAACAAGTTGTATAATTAAAATATATTCAAAGTACCTAAAGTAAATATACTCATTATGTAGAATGGCACTTTTCAAATGCATTATATGATTAGATCATTGCAGCTTTTGATGATTTTAATTGCTTCTATATGCTTGGGTAGCTTTATCTAATGCAATATAATTTTTCTGCAAAATCATAAGTAACTAAAGCTTTAAATAAATTGCATGGTGTACAAAGCACAATATTGGCATTTAAAATATGGTAGAGTAGAAGCAGAAAGCAGCATAACACAGAAATACTTTTAATGAAAAGTAGTAAAAATAAATAAATAAATAAAGGTGACGGTTAGCATTTCTAAAAGTTCAGTCAATGCTTTTGGACATTGCAAGATTAACACTACACAAATCCAAAGGAACTGACTGAGGGTCACCAGCAGGGCCAGTCATTATTCAAGGGGGCAAGTGCCACACCTTTGCCCCTACCCCCTGGACATACCTGTGATTGGTAGCTATAATATTAACATAATGCAGTATAATGTTTCATTTTGCTACTTTAAAATCCAGTTTCACTTTTGCGACACTTGATTGTATCCATATTCTATTCAGGAAGAGCAGATAAGAAAAACTGCTGCATGTTTTCACATTTGCCAGCTCTTTTGGGAAACGGAGCTCAAATGCTGAGGGATTTGCATGTTCATATACATTAAAAAATAGCTCTAGTTATTTCAAATCGTTTTCAATTGTTTTCAAATCTAGGCTGCATTTTTTAAAGTTTACTATACATTAATGTTAAAATATTAAGCATTTTAGTTCCTCAAAAGCAACTCCAGTTTAACAGGAGAAAGTTTACTTTCATATCTGACCAACAGAATTCCTGTAACAGGGTATCAATACTACATTCTTGATTTATTTAAAAAAAAATCTTAGTAACCATAGTAGTGACCCAGCTGACGAATCTGCTTACTAGTAAATGAGAGGGACAAGGAGAGGAGGAATGTGGACAAAGAGTGTGAAGAAGAAAGGGGGAGGGAGCCCATTATCAAGTCAATTATTTCTTGGCCCCCGAAGGCCCTCCACTTTGTCTCATGGATGAATTAAGTAACGCAGGGAAGAGAGAAGAGAGAGAGGTGGAACAAAGGAGGAAGATTCTGGTTAATAGTACGGTGTGTCCATTCTTATAGCAGAGAGACGGTGAGAGACATTTGTGTAAATTTGGTAGCACTTCTTTTGGGGTGAGGGGTGGGGCTCTGCTACAAATTTCACTGCCTCAAGACATTCATCACATTTTTTTTTCTTTTATCATTGACAGCACAACCTAAAATAAACTCAACATGACAAATTGTTACCTTTCAAGATACTTGTTAGATAATATTTGGATTTTTTGTCAACTGAAGCAGCCTATAAAGTGAATAATAAGAAAACACATAAAATTCCTCATAGTGGTGATATTAAAGCTTTATGGACAACAACTGTGTGAAAGTGTGAACCCAATCTAATCCTATTGCCTCAACCTCTCAATCTTTATGAAACTCTTCCAGCAAAAAAAATTAAAAAAAATTACAAGACCTTCTGGATATCACTACCCTGCTTTCTAACAATTCACATTTAAAAGTCCCTGTCTCCAATTTTATAAGCCTGCTTCACTCTCTTTACCTCATATAATGCTGTCTGTAAAAGTGAAGACCATCACTCACGTTCATTCGTTACACGAAAAAGAAATGAAATACCACTTTGAAGGATACACAAACTAGACGGTCTGCATCAGTTCAGCAGCTCAGTAGAGCATGGAGCAGAGCTGAGAAGCAAGGAATGATGCGCGCGTGCGTGTGTGTGTGTGTGTGTGTGTGTGTGTGTGTGTGTGCGTGCGTGTGTGTGTGCTGAAAGGCCCCACCTTAGTTATTAATTTAGTGCTATAATTTATATTGTTTTCTCGCTTAGAACTCGATGAGATCAGAGCAATGATCACTTTTCATTCTAGGTCACCAAAAAGAAGTGTAGCTTTGTACAAACGTAACAAAAGCCCATTTGTATGATTCTTTCAGAAACTAAATAGTGAAAACAATCATTTGTGGGGGTTTTTGTGGGATTCTGTGCCGGGCTATTTCTTGGCAAGCTGCGGTGACTTCCTGGAGTGTTATCACAGTGAAGTTGCCACATAACCAATGGAGAGCCAGGCTAGCTGTTTTCAATGGTTTAGCAGGATCTGCTAAGATATTGAGCTGGCTGAAACCTAAGGTTGTGCTCTCAAGGAAGAAACTCCTAACTAATTACTTATCAGTGGAATTAATAAACAGCACAGCATCACAAGTTTCTTGGCAACCACACTTCCAACATATAGATAGATAGATAGATAGATAGATAGATATTCCCCACTCGCCCTATGGGCAGTCGTTTGTCCTTAAAGCATGGTTCCTCTGCCAGAGGACTGGGAGCTTGAGGGTTTTGTGCTGTCATTCCTGGTCTCGGACGTCATTCCTGGAATCTGCTAGAGCCACTCTCCCAGTTTGGGGGCTACTATCCCGAGTGTTCCAATTACCACGAGGAACACCGTTGTCTTCACTTTCCACATCTTTTCTAGCTCTTCTCTCAGCCCTTGGTATTTCTCATGCTTTTTGTGTTCCTTCTTTCTGATGCTGCCATCACTTGGGATTGCTATATATCTATCTATCACTATGGCCTTTTTCCTCTGCTTGTCCACCACTCCAATGTCAGGTTGATTAGCCATCACCAGTTTGCCCATTTTTATCTGGAAGTCCCACAGGATCTTAGTCATTCTCAATCACCTCGGGAGGTGTATCCCATTTTGACCTTAGGACTTCCAGGTCATACTCAGCACAGGTGTTCCTGTACACTATGCCAGCTACTTGGTTATGGGGTTCCATGTATGCCCTGCCTGCCAGCATCTTGCACCCTGCTGTTATGTATATATGGATTGCCTCTGGGGCATCTCTACACAGCCTGCATCTGGGGCCTTGCCTGGTGTGGTAGACTCCACCCTCTATCGATCTTGTGCTCAGAGCTTGTTCCTGTGCGGCCATGATTTGTGCCTCTGTGCTGTCTTTTAGTCCAGCTTTGTCCAGTCATTGGTAGGCATTTTCAACATTAGCCACTTCTTCTATCTGCTGGTGGTACATGCCGTGCAGGAGCCTGTCCTTCCATGATGGTTTCTGTTCTTGTTTCTCTTCAATCGCTGGATTTCTGCTGTCTGAGGTATTCACCATGCAGATAATCAGTCATGGCCATCTTTCTGATGTCCTCATGGATCTTTGTTGTTTCATCCTGGATAGTTGTTCTGACACTCACTAGTCCTCAACCTCCTTCCGCTTAGCAGGGTGCTAGATTTGGGGTGAAACCCTCCATGCATTGTAAGAAGCTTTCTCGTCTTGATGTCAGTGGCTTCTATCTCCTCCTTTGGCCAGCTTATTATCCCAGTGGGGTATCTAATGACTGGCAGGGTGTAGGTAATACTAATACTGCCTAGAATATACACTGCCCGGCCAAAAAAAAAAGTTGCCACCAAAAAAAAAGGTCACACACTCTAATATTTTGTTGGACTGCCTTTAGCTTTGATTACGGCACGCATTCGCTGTGGCATTGTTTCGATAAGCTTCTGCAATGTCACAAGATTTATTTCCATCCAGTGTTGCATTAATTTTTCACCAAGATCTTGCACTGATGATGGTAGAGTCTGACCGCTGCGCAAAGCCTTCTCCAGCACATCCCAAAGATTCTCAATGGGGTTAAGGTCTGGACTCTGTGGTGGCCAATCCATGTGTGAAAATGATGTCTCATGCTCCCTGAACCACTCTTTCACAATTTATGCCCGTGCCATCAGGGAAGAAAAAATCCATTGATGGAATAACCTGGTCATTCAGTATATTCAGGTAGTCAGCTGGCCTCATTCTTTGAGCACATACTTCTGCTGAACCTAGACCTGACCAACTGCAGCAACCC
>VUQH01087195.1:0-19003 GCA_015106775.1 Etroplus canarensis | reverse complement strand
TTCAAATGAGTCTTGGCCCACAGGACACCACGGCGTTTCTGGACCAAGTTCAAATATGGCTTCCTTTTTGCATGATAGAGCTTTAGCTGGCATCTGCAGATGGCACAGTGGATTGTGTTAACCGACAATGGTTTCTGGAAGTATTCCTGGGTCCATTTAGTAATGTCAGTTACACAATCATGTAGATGAGTGATGCAGTGTCGTCTGAGGGCCCGAAGACCACGAGAATCCAATAAAGATCTTCGGCCTTGTCCCTTACGCACAGAGACATCTCCAGTTTCTCTGAAACTTTTGATGTTGTTATGCGCCATAGATGATGAGAGTTGCAAAGCCTTTGCAATTTGATGTTGAGGAACATTGTTTTTGAAGTTTTCCACAATCTTTTTACTCACTCTTTCACAGATTGGAGAGCCTCTGCCCATCTTTACTTCTGAGAATTTCTGCCTCTCTAAGACATCCCTTTTATAGCTAATCATGTTACAGAGCCGATATCAATTAACTTAATTACTTGCTAGATGTTCTCCCAGCTGAATCTTTCTGAACTTTCTTGCTTTTTCAGCCATTTGTTGCCCCCGTGCCAACTTTTTTGGAACCTGCAGCAGGCATCAAATTTGATATGAGCTCAATTAGTGGATGAAAGTGTATAATTTCCCAGTTTGAACATTTGTTATGTTATCTATGGGCTGTTGTGAATAAAATATTGGCTCATGTGATTTGAAAGTCTTTTAGTTTTCATTTTGCTCAAATTTAAAGAACGTCAGAACTTTTCTGGAATTCGGGTTGTACAATACATAGTTCCCACATGACATCACAACATACGAGCGACTGCCATTGCTATAGGCAAGCTGCAGGCAGTTGTGCATTTAGGACACTTGAGGAAACACCGCCAACCCAACCATTAACAAACTGATTTTACTCCTACAGTGACTTGCCAACACAAGATAATGGTACACATCTTTCCCCCATTCCACTGGTGCCGATCGATGCCGTTTTGACCAGCTATTATCGGCAATACCGGGACTATGCCGGGAATGCAACGGGAATTGCACGTGATAAACGGCAGTTCAATGTCAGTTCACTGCCAATAAAATGTCTTTCATCAGCAGGTAATCGGTTAAACACGGCAAGGTCACAATGTGAATGCCGGCCTTTTGATGGGAATTTAAGGGCAATAGATCATCAGGAACCCAATTTTCAGCCGTTTCACACCATTTTGATCGGGAATGCTAATTCAGCACGGATCGCCATAATCAGCGCTATTACGGCTCCACTGGAATGGGGGTCATAGTATTGAATTGGTGGCAGTGCTGATACTTCATGGTTCAGCTTTTCCTTTGCTAACGAGTATGGATCCAGACCTATTATACCGATTTTCTCATCGTATCTCTTTCTATCCTCCATACTTAACGATTCTACATAGTCTTTCTCCTTTTGCCTTTCCATGATTTTGATCACAAGTCAAATCTGACATCAAAACAGTCTAAAATTCGAAGGGGAGATAAACAGCAGTGTGTATAAACAAGTACAGCTTGCCAACAAAAATGGCATCGCTAAGAAGATCACGTGACCAAAAAGCATGTCAATGGGAACTATGTATAATAAACTGTGGAGCAGAAAATTAGCATCACTTTCACATTTTTGTCATTAACTGAGTGAGCAGTCAGCTTCAGTTCTACTTACCAGTACAATTCCTCTCATCAGAGTCCAGAGCATAGCCGTTATCACAGCGACAACGAAAGCTACCAATGGTGTTTCTGCACCTCCCATTAGAGCACAGAGTGTTTATCATCCTGCATTCATTTATATCTGAGGTATAGAGCAGAGGGATAAAGACAGGTGAGAGACAGTTGATTCAATAACCAGGGCAGTCTTTGCTATGGGTGAACAGTACCATACCTTTAAGGAAGGGTCTGCCATTGATGAAATCACCCCTGTGTGAGAAGCCTGGGCCCCGAGGACAGAGCTGGTTATAATCTGGAGTGCCTTTTTCTGGACACTCATCACATTCAGGACCCCAGGCCACGCCAACTGAGCAGCAGCAGGCATCCACACGGTGTCTCCCTGAGATAGGAGTCCCACAGCGCTCATCCTCATGTGTGAGGTAACACAGCTCCGTACGCAGGTCTGGAAGTCACAAAATCATACTTAATATGTATCTGATATAAGAATAAACAGTGGTATAAATTATATGAAAACAAATGACAACAATTACCAATGCACATCCTGCCACTGACATCAACAGTCATTCCTGGAGGACACTGGCAGAAAAAGGAGCCTGGTGTGTTGACGCACTTGCCATTGATGCACACTCCAGGAAATACTTGACACTCATCCACATCTGACAGTCAGCAGAGAAAAAACACATCAGCATCAACAATTTTCACGGCTGACTTTTCAGAACTAGTGGCATGAAAGCAGTACTTACCTTCACAGACATTTCCTCTGGCTCTTGCAAAACCTTTGCTACAGATTGGATCTGGAAAAAAAGGCAACAAACACATTGCAAATCACGTTATTTCATAAAATAAAAACTATTAAAAAACATTAAAATAAAATTAAGTATTGATCACCTTTTTCACATTTGGCACATGGGCTGTTCCAGGCTTCTCCCAGTGTGGCACAGCAGTGAGACTTCAGTGTGGCCCCATTGATGTTGACCTCACAACGATTATTGACTATCTTCAGCCAGCAAGTGCTCTTAGTTGTCTCTGTTTTAAAAACAGGCCTCATAGTTACTACACAACTAATTTCCAAATGAAGTAATGTGGCTGCCTTGGCACTGTACCTGATACAGTACATAATATGTTTACATTGAATTAATTTCAGTTGGTATTCTGAAATATAGGGAAGTGTTGATTGGCTTATTTGCAATTAAAATGCTTAGATTTAGTAGGGTAGTTGGTTAGGTTAAGGTGAAAATGGTAAACAACAGCCTATGACTTAAAATGTCTGTACAATCGTGGATAAAACTTTCTCTTCTCCACATTTAGACCAATCTATTTTAAATGACACTAAATAATAAAAAAGATAGGATTGAATTATTCTATTATATATCAAATAAATATTTGTCCATTTTAAGTTTTATTTCTTGATGACATCCCGCATACCTATGCACTCCAGTCCAGTGCTGTCTAGGGTACTGCCCACTGAACACTCACACACAAAGGACCCACGGTTGTTCTTACAATCCCCATTAATGCAGGGGCTAGAATCACACTCATCCACATCTGTGGGATACAAAAACAAAATCTGAGACACAGGAGATGCAGCCATGAAGTGACACTGCACGGTACAAGAGAATGATCGAGTCTCGGACCCTCGCAGACGTCTGTCTCAGGATCAAAGCGAAATCCTTTGGGGCACTGGCAGGTAAAACTCCCCGGCGTGTTCCTGCACAGACCATTTTCACACAGCAGTCTGTTCATCAGACACTCATCAACATCTGAAAACACAAACAGATGCATATGATGACTTTCCTGGCATTTTACCCTGGGACTAATAAAGTATTCTGATTCAGATTTTGATATTACAGCCATATACTTAAACTTTCCAAGAAGTCACACTCATTATAGAAAAGTGCACCTACCAACACAGTTTTTCCCTGTTAGATCTACTTCAAAACCTTCATTGCACGTGCATTTGTACGTCCTCAGCATGTTCTCACAAATTCCATTCTGACAGATGTCTGGGTCGAGGGCACACTCGTTAATATCTGAAAAGGAAAAAAGCAATTAATTGTTGAACATGTGCGTAGGAAAAAAAAACATTAAGTTATGACTGACTTAGATGTATGTAGCACTGTTTGGTTTCAAGGTGGTCAGTGCTTTAAACAATACAGACAAGCTTGAGTGCATTACCTCTTCCATCGCCTGTGGTACCGATGCCATTCGGGCACAGAGCCAGGAATTCAGCTACAAACACACAAACAACACAGTTTGCTTGATAAAAGGAGTAATAACAGTGTTTGAAGTAATATCACATTTGCCCAAATCCAAGAAATCTCAAAGCAAAACATTTAATACCATGTCATTATCCATTCACATACTTTCTCATTTAGCCTAGATGTGTATAAAAACAGGCTCTTAATGTGGTGCAGCTCTGGAATCTTTTGATATAGAAACTTTAATTGGCAAGACTAATGAGAAGTGACTGGATGATTTTGTGAGTGTGTGTGTGTGTGTATGTGGAGGGTGTCAATGTTTCTAAACTTTGGAGGTTGCTGTCATTTGCTGGTATTTAAAGGAGATGCAGAGTTTTATTTGGTCATCCTTACACTGACAGATGTGTTGTGATTTATGCAAAAGCTGTGTATGACTGTGCCTGCATCTATCAAGCAGCAGGAGGTGGTTCTATACATGTAAAGGGTGTGGTGATTTAAATATCCATACCAGAGATTTGTGGTGGGCAGGGTTGGCAGGGCTCTCCGTAGGCGTATTCTGTGCTGGCACAGCAGCACTCCGACTTGGTCACAGCTCCAAATAAAGGCTTCACACACTGCCCTCGTTTGTAGCCACCATAACACGTACTGCGCATATGTGTGTCTGTTTAGAACAAAACAAGACGGCATGTGTGTGAGAAAAAGAGATGAGGAAAGATATCTCGAAAGAGGCTGGAGACCAACCAAAACAGAAAGAAAGAGAGCAGAAAAAGAGTCAGTGGCTCCAATAAACAGCAACACTGGCAAAACAAATCGTTGTTTTCTCTCCATAATATCCAGGGATTTGAGGAATTCTCTTGCACTGATATCATTCATCAGAATGCTCCCACAGACAAAACAACAGCATTTCAACATTTCTCACAAAGAAATATCATTTGTTGGAATGGAAATCAAATCTGCTTTTGAAGGGCCTCTGCACTGAACTGGAGCACAAGAAGGTGCAGAAACATCTACAGCATCTGCACTAATTGGCATATGCTCAATAACTACAGCTAGTGTCTGGTTAGAACAGGTTAACAGGATAGGTTGCTGGTAAAGGTTATGAAGTGATGCATGCTTATGTTTTCTGGGAATGTATATGTAGACAGTTGTGGTATTACCCCATCTTAAAAGTATGCACACTCTGAACTTTCAGGTACTTAAAAAATGGGGAAAAACATTTTTACAAGAACAAGTCACTTCTATCAACGAAGTGGCTTGTCCATTGCTGGGTAAAAGGGTCACATGTACTCAAGTCTTTCCCAAAGTTGTTGGTCAACACATTGTTCTTTTGCTTGTTTTCTGTCATATATACACTGTTACAGTGGTGGTTGTTCATATTAAACATGGCCAAAATTTCAAATATTGAGGCCAGTTTATTTACAAGTCATCAAAATCCCTGGCTTCAGGCTGCTCTAATGGGTTTCAGACAATATTTTGGAATCTAGTTCATGTATGCTGTCAAATAGAAGGGCTATTGTTATCATTATAATCGGAGGAACTGTGGTATTGCAGGAAGTCAGGAGTGGCAGAGATGTGAAGGTGGTGTAGAACATGTATGAGGACAGTGAGACACTGGTGAAGTGTGTGGTCAGTGTAACAGATGGGTTCAAGGTGGGGATGGGATTACATTAAGGATCAATCAGCTCTGAGACCCTTCTTGTTAGCAGTGGTGAGTGACAGGTTGACAGATAAGGTCAGGCAGCTGTCTCCACGGAATATGATGTTTACAAACAACACTGATATCTGTAGTGAGAGTAGGGAGGAGGTGGAAGAGAGCCTGGAGAGGTGGAGGTATGCACTGGAGAGAAGAGGAATAAAAATCAGTAGAAGCAAGACATAGGTAGTGAAGGTAAATGAGTTGAAATACCTGGGATAAACCATCCAAAGCAACAGACAGTACAGAAGTGAAGAAGATGGTAGTGACACCTGCTACAATGTATGGTTTGGATACATGGCATGGTATGGTTTGGATACTGGCAAAAAGACAGAATGCAGAGCTAAATGTGGCAGATCTGAAGTTACTGAGATTCTCACTCAGTGTGACCAGGGTGGACAAGATAAGAAATTAGTACTTCAGAAGGACAACTCAATTTAAGCTGGATAATGGATATATTGGACAAAGGATGTTGGTGGAGCTGCCAGGCAGGAGAAAGAGGAAGACCACAGAGAAGATTCATGGATGTAGTGAAGGAGGACATGCAGAGGTTGGTGTGAGGGAAAAGGATGCAAGAAATAGGGTGAGATGGAGCAGATGGTCTGCTGTGGTGATCCCTAAAGTGAGCAGCCAAAATACAAATAAGAAAAAGAAGAAAGAAACAAAGAATCTCCACCTACTTGCTGTTTAAATATTTTAATTGCCAGGAGCTGCCAATCAGAAGAAAGTTGGCTAAAAGAGAGGGGGAAGTGAGCTAAAACAACTTGTTTCAGACAGATGATGAACTGAGAGGCCGCATGAAGCCCTAGTATCAGATAGAAAAGGAATGTTTTCAACTGTAAATCATCCTCAGCTCAAGGTCAAAGTTCAAGAAAAAAATATGGACTCTATAGGTATCTTCGCCTAAAAAGGTATGTTGCTTTTGCATTGAAACTGTCGATAGGTCCATTGTATCCATTCTTGCAAACAAACCACTTCAGTTACATTTACTCACCAACACAGACCCGTCCATCCAGGCCCACTGCCATCCCAGCCATACATTCACAGCGGAAGGATCCCTCTGTGTTGACACAGTGGCCGTTCATGCACATGCCTGGAGTCTCACACTCATCAATGTCTGTAAACAGAGTAAAAGATCAATTCTTTATACATATCTCTTCACAATATTATAATGTAATAGGATAAAATAAACTATTGTTTAAAAATGAAGCCACACCTCCTACACAGTTGCATTCCTCTCTTTCCTCTTTATTCCCCCACTGTATTACAATAATTATGATAATGAGTGTGAACCCCGCTCACGCATGCGTGTGTGTGTGTGTGTCTGTTCTGTTTGGGTGTCTTGGAGGCCAGACAGACTGCAGAGGAGACAATGAGGCCCCGGGGCCCCTTTAGACTACACATTTCATTAATGACTGCATACATCAGCACACTTCATCCACACTCCACTCTCCTGTATATTTATTCTGTAATGACTTAACCAGGTCAGTGTCTCTGAAATCCAACGTCTGTATCTGAGGCCATGTGGAGCAAAATGGCAACAAAGGAGACTGTTCTTTATAGGGATTTTTTTTGCCATCTAAGCTTCCATACATCCTCTGAAGTCGCTGTATACAATAAAAGGATTAATCAGTTGCTGGCTATTGCGTCACACTTTTATGTTAATTTCAAGAAAAGGCCACATCTTTTTCTTCTTTCTACTGAACAACTTTAGGGAAGGCTGTCTGCTAAAATTTCAAAACAGGCGGGCCCCAACTATCCACATGTCCAACTGGCGTGCAAGGAAACTAAGGGATTTTTCCCAGGCTTTTTAGGGGGATTTTTGCCCTTTGTGCTAAGAGCTGCAAAACAGTGCCAGAGAGGTAGTAATCTTCCAAGGTAGTCAAAAGAATAACTTACTTGAACTATATTCTGCTGATGTAGCCAACCAATGAATAAAGAGATATTCTCATAAATTCTCTATATGTGAGCTTTCTAACAAACATACCTACACACATGCGTCCACTGGTGTCAAGAAAGAATCCAGGTTTGCAGATGCATTTGAAGCTGCCATCTTCATTGATACACAGTCCATTGAGGCACATATTCCTGATCAGACACTCATCCTGATCTGTGGACAAACGGAAGCTGAATGATAGGTTGATAGCAGTGCATTTAGGAAAAATGAAAGGCCAACAATTTTAACAATTTTCATATATTTTCCTTCACAGTTTACTGCTTTTTTGACAGTTTTTTTTTAAACAGAGCCATTCTCCAGAAAACAAGTAGAACTTTTAAAACGCATGTTTTTCAACCACATTAATCAAAAGAAATATCATTCACCTATTAAGGATTTTATGAACTGCCACACTGAACAGAGTGCCATTAGAGGGACAAAAAGTGGTATGGTTTGAAAATGAGCATGACTGAAGTCTCCTCTGGAAGGCATTTATTGTGTTGCACTCAGTTGTTTGTATGAAAAGCGGAAAAAATGGTTGTGTCAAGAATGATAAAAGAGAGCAAGGGATAGAAGATCAAATACTGGCTCCTTTCTTAACTTCATTTTCTCCTCATATTTAGCCATATTTGTTTGTTCTAGAAATTTGCCAACCTGGAAAACTTGTAAAGGGAAGGAGTTTTTTAACCCTATCTGACCATATCTAAAAGACCTCTTGTAATGAACTACCAGTATATTTACTGAGCTAACACGTTTACAAGATGTGCAAAACAAAAATGAATTAAATAGATGCCTGCAAAGTAAGTACTAATATTGAGTCCTTGGGATAAAAGAATTGCAGTATTATGAAATGTACATACTCTGCTGCTAAAATACACAGAGCAATGAGCATGATTAGTTAAAATCCCACCCAGGCATTTCAAATCACCACCTCTAAGAGCTCCATGATCTATTAAATATAATTATTATTAAACAAAATTACCCATTGATTATATTTCCATTCTATAAAGCAATTTCCCCCCGGTGGATTAATAAAAGTATTCTGATTCTGAAGTCCCAATGTCAAAACTTGACAAACCTTGACAGTTTTTGCCATCTTGAGAAATTTCAAATCCAGCGTTGCAGACACAGTGAAAGCTGCCTTCAGTGTTCACACAGCGGCCATTGTTGCAGATACGACCATTGGCCACACACTCATCCAGATCTGACAGAAAAAATGGATAACACCGTAAAAACATACTCTCAAAGTACATGTCTGTGTGTTTGTGTGTAAATGTTCGTGTGTGTAGATGTGTAACCTCGGCACTCTGTCCTGGTTGCAGTTGACTGGAATCCAGCAGGACACTGACACATGTAAGACCCATCCGTGTTCACGCATTCTCCATGTACGCATGGACTCCTCTCACATTCATCATCATCTGGAGAGCAAACAAGAAACTCAAAAACCCTCATCATGTGCCTTAATAGTTAAGGAAATTTGCCCAACACTCTGACTGAACTCACCGATGCACCCTCCTCTTTCGGACAATCTGTAACCCATGTTGCACTCACAGCGATAATCATTACCGGGCCTGGGGATACACCTGCCATTCAGGCAGATATTGGGGAAGGACAGGCATATGTTGGTGATATTCTGGGTTTGAATAATAAAGGGACCTGGAAGAAAAATATAGTACATTTATATCATAAAATAAATATAAATCATAAAAAATAATGAAAAATCCAGATTTGTTTAGTTAGATATCTTAATTTCACAAAAGTAGACACCATATGTACTGATCATAAATATACAGCAGCAAAGACTAAACAGAATTGGAAAAGTAACATCTCATCTGCCTGCAAAAGTAAAATGGTATTTTATACATATGTAGCCTTGCATTGCCAAATGTATCTGCATACTACATTTGCACTGTATTAAGGTTTGGCATGGCCCCATCATTCTAATCAACGTAAAAAATACTTTAGTCTCGCTTGAGAATTTCCTCTTTTGTTAGAAGTTTAAACTCTGCCAAGAACAGCTCTGAAGGAAGTTTTATTGCAGACAATTTATGGACCTTAAATGCTTGCCGATGCACAAATGTGTAAGAATGTTTCCTTTGAGAAAGGACAGTTACAAGACTTATTCTTTGAATATCTTTACAGTAGCTGTCAATGTCAAGGCTTTCCATCACTGACATTGACCTTTGTTGAAGGTCAAAAGTAGGCCTTTGATGGAAACTCAAGGTATTCTGGAGGTTGATCACTACATATTTAATAAGTCAGAGCAGTTATAAAATGTTTTGACGCTTCATTTTAAGGACACGAACATATGAAGCAACCATGAGCAGAAAGCAGTGGTGTACCTGGTGGAGGAGGCCCTATAGGTCGCTGTACTGGAATTTGGACCGGGGTTACTACTGGGATTCGTGGTGGAATGGGGCCTGGACCTGGATCAGGGACTGGGACTGGAATTTGAGGGCCTGGTCTAGGATAAGGAAGTGGGTAGATTCTGGGTATGTCGGGGATCCCTGGGTCACGGTCGGGAATAGGTACGCCATTACTCCCATCAGGTAGCTGAATGCACAGTTTCTGGTACTCCTCTATAGCAAGCATATATGGAAAAACAAATAGAGGTTAGCTCTGAATTGAGATATGAAGACATATAGATGAGAACAAAATACTTAAAACCATGTGAATGACCCCACCTGTTCCACGAATGGGGCACATTTCTGGGATGGATCCATCAGACCAGCAGCGTCCACTATCACAGCAGCACTGGATTTTGGTCAACAGCTGTGAATTTTGGTTGGCGCAGCGCCCATTTAGCAGGGTGGCGTAGCAGTACCCACCACGAGCATCTGTGGGAAACGACACAGCAGGAAGTCAGTTAAACTAACCACGCCGCATGGAATACGGCATGTGTTGTCTGCATGTTGAGTAAATTTGGCAAGAGTACAATCAAAAAAATAGTTATTGCTTCAAATTTTCCATCATTTCGAAGATGGAAGCCACTTCCAATAGTCCTCATTTCCTATTTATGCGAACCTTTCCTTCATCCTGCAGTTTCTGGCACTGTGCACCAGCATGACTCACAGTCAGGTTGCATATTAACATAAATATATCATGACTTGTTTCACACCCAGACCACCTTGGGCAGAATGCACATGGAGAAACTGACGGCCCACACTACTGATTGCTTGGTTAAGATCAGCAAGATGTCAGACACAGAACTGGCTGGAGGTAAACATGGGACCTTAAGGGACCAGACTAGTGGCAGGACTTCATGAGAAACAGACTAAAATGTTTGGCGCAACAGTTTTCTGGAATGAAAGACTCAGACATTCCTTTCTCACAAACATGCTCTCCTGGGGGGTAATGTGAGTGTGTCTCTGCATATGTTTGTGTGTGCATGTGTGAATTATGTGCATCTATAATGTAATAGACTATCCTTGCCTAAATTTTTCCCTGGCCTGTTTTGGGGTGAAAATGAGCTGAACTAGGCAGTATACAAGTGTTTCTGGTGAACACGTGTTTATGACTAAGAAAATAGATTCAAATACATTCAGTGTTTTCCAATCAGGATGTCAAATAAGAAAGGTACCTGGAAAGAAGAATTCATTTTATGTCTCTCATCACGTGCTCGTCACAGCTTGAAGAGAGCTTAACTCAACAAGCGACTACTGACCTAAATTCTACCAGCTGGAACTTTGGACAGTTTTCAGTTCTTTCTGCTTTCAATGGCACACATACAAGGAGAAGAACCAAAATAGTGCGGAAAAAAGGAAATAGAATGAAGCAGCACCTTTTGTTTTGTCTTGCATTTATCAGACCTAATGATGACTGTAATGACACAACCGACAGTTCTTTGGAGTTGAGTGACAACCACACAGGAGACAAGGGGCTCACCTATACACCTGGATCCATCGACTGAGGTGTAATATCCCTGGGGACATTTGCAGAAGTAGCTGCCAACAGTATTAGAGCATTCACCCACACCGCAAAGACCTGGAATGTTTGAACACTCATCCAGATCTACAGGAGAGAAGAAAAGGAGAGGAAAAGAGAGGAGAGGATCATAAGTGTTGTTGAAAAACTATCTTGAAATATGAATTTCTTCAACACTAGAGCACATGTTGGCAGTGACAATGGAAATGAGGCACTGTCACAGGATATTAAACCCAGGGACTTCTGTAGCTCCTCTTCTGTTAGCACCATTAACCACCAAGTGAACATCATCCAGTAAAAAGTTGGTTAAGAAATACACTGTAACTTGGACCTGTTTGAAATATCTTTACAAAGTCCAGAAGTTTTCCGGTAATTATTTCTGGGCATTAAAATAGCACATATTTTACCTGCAAAATATCTTGTTTAGATTTAAACTTGGTCTGGAAATTGTCATATACCTGTCTATAGACAATATATTTCACAAGAAAACTGTAGGCCTATATCTCTGGAAGCATCGAAGTGACTCAGAGAAAATGTTTTACTCAATATTTTTAGCCAGAAGTATTATAAATCATGCAAGTTGAACAGTGAATTATGAAAAAAACCTGTTTTAAAATCAGTCAAAAGCTGCTGATTAGGATTTGCAACGTGAAGTAACCATGTTGGCTACAAACGACAACAATAACAGATGCTGAACAACTCATTTTCATAAGGAGAAACGTAACAAAAGCATTATAAACAGGAGACGTCAATCAAAAATGTGTATTACAGAGCAATATCTAAATAAAACTAAGACGTCACCTAATATACAGCAAAATCTCTAATTTTATGTAATTATAGAATGAGTGCTTCTTTTGTAATAAGAAAACCGGCTGTTTCTTCTAAAATAGTCAAGCTTTAACACATGTAAAGAGGAAAAAACACTACATTCACATCAGCATTTCTTTCAAACCTCAAAATTAAGTTTTACACGGGGTTCCTGAGAGAAAGCTGAGTGCTGCTTTGGTTTAATTAAACTTATTTCAAGGGAAGGGCAAAATGTGGCTTATGTGTGGTCTTTTCCTGCAAAGTAATAATCAGAATTCCACAAGTGAGGTGACGTTAACCACATCTAGACAAATGTGGCTTTTAACTGTCTTAACTTTTGGGAACTTGAAAAATACTTGAAAGTCTACTCTGTCATTCAAGCTAACCTAGAAAGCCAGACAGTTCAAGCTTTACTATCACTTACCTTCACATTTCTGCGAGATCTCATTGAACTTGTGCCCGGCGGGGCATTTACATTCAAAGGATCCGACTGTGTTGATACAGTTTCCTCCTTGACAGATGCCAGGGATGGCCTGGCACTCGTCCACATCTGTACATGCATATCACAGCATTAGTACACACACAGATTACTTAAATGTGGAAAACAAGGGAAATGACATAGAAAAGGTCAAATAAACTCAGAACAAGGGGAAAAGGGCAAAACACAGACTGACTGACACACAAAGCTGAAAAGCCATGGATGTGCATGGATTCAGATTGGGTCTGTTATAGCCGTCTGTCTCTGACTTTCCTGAGATCAACAGAGTGACAAGTGAAAAGAAACAGAGGGAGAGGAATGTCTCCTGCAGGAGTTGCAGAAAAGGAAGCCAATCTGACCAAGGAAAGGACAGAGAGAAAGAAGGAAATACAGAATACAGGATAACAGTGAAACAACAGCTTATAGCTGTGATCTCATTCAATGACTAATGTATATGAGGATATGCTTTGAAAGGAGAGGGGCACTATGACATCATTTGTGAGGTGATCCAGACCATCAGGTTTGTACAACTTTCTAATCTGTTACTTTGTGAGTGATGCTGATGATTAAATGAAATTCATTTAATGAATTTGACAGACTAAAACAAAGGTCCCAGGCTGAAAACCTGCAGGAGGCTGTGACCTGATGCTGTCTCAGAGTACTCCATGTTCCTCTGGGTCCTGGCTCAGGTCCGCCTCCCCAGCAGAGGTACTGATGTTGTTGGGTCTGGAGCAGGCAGACACAGTCGTCTTAACAGAAATGAGCTCTCCCACATGGCACTGCCACTGACCCGTGTTACTGACTCTGACAATCCCGCCGCAGCGGGTGTCTGCGGGCATTCCATACACATGTGGGAGGTACTGCCACCCACCCCAATTTAACCCAATTAGAAGTAATCCTCTGGAAAAGAGATGATGGGTAGAGCTCAGGGGATGACAGAAGGAGAAGGGTGAAGCCAGAAAAGGAAGGTGAGGGAGTTAAAGTAGGAGGAAAAGCTAGACTACTCAAAGAAGTAGAGGGGAGGGAGAGTAACAGAGAAAAAGAAAGATACAAAAACAAAAAAGAGACAGAGACACTGAGGAACAGACTTTACCTTGGCATGCCCCAGTGCGGTGATTTGGTATGAACCCTCTTCGGCAGGGGTGAGGCTGGGCTGGGCACATCTCACAGGGGTGACCCCATGCCCGTCCCACTGTGGCGCAGCACAAAGCCTTAGTGCACACAATGCCTGTGAGCTGTCCTTGACACATCTGGTTATTTACTGAGGCAAAGCACGGCCCAGTGCGATAGTCTGCAGAGGCAAAGGACAGATTATAAGATTTGGCAGACAGCTAAATGTGCAAACAAAATGAGAAACTGAGAAAACTTTGCATTTTTTTAAAATGCAAAACATTTGAGAACCATCTTAGTCAAAACAGCAAAAAAACAAAGTTAAAGCTGAAGTCAAAAATAATGGAATCTGAACATTCTTCTGTGAGTGAATGGCTGCCTGGCACACACAAATGCTCAAATTCACCGTCATTTTGCATGTCAACTACAGCACACTTAGATTATATGTGATGAAGGTGCTGTAGAGCAGACAGTAACACAGTCCATAAAGCATGCATTGTCTTTTCCTGGCATTTTAATCACTCTGGCTCTCAGGTGCACTATATGTGTATGTGTGTGTGTGTGTGTGTGTGTGTGTGTGTGTGAGTGCAAAAAGAAAGCAGAGATATGGAAGAGGTCTGGAAAACCTTTCAAAGTTGTGTGGGTGGCTAGGAAGAGCAATGGACATAAGCGAGGACAACCAGACAACAGAAAATCAGTCTGGTACTCATATTATATGATCATTGGTTTTTTAGTTACCTGTATTGTTTCTGTAATGTAAAATGGTGCATTTACTATGTATTTTGCTGCCTTTTATGATTTTCCTAATAATATGCAATGTAGGGTATAGGTTATCATTTGAAAAGACAGCATAGGCTGGCTGGTTGGCAGCGCATGTCTACATAAAAAGGTGATTTCCACACTAGCTACAACAGCCTTGAGTCGACTGCTTGCATGTAGCTAACCCCTCACTTTATTCTCTCTCCAAACAAGTCCCCAAGGAGTTAACAATATCATTTATTCTTATCAGATGAAGGCTTGGAAGATGAAGATGGAACAGCGATAGGGATACAGAGAAAGAGAGAGAGAAAATGCATCACTCCCATAAAAATCTGGACACGAGCCAAAGGCAAAAATCATTTCCACATTTCACAGCAGACAACAGACAGCAAGAGGAAAGAAGGAGACCTAGTCCAACAGCACAGTCGTTTAAAACAAACGAGACATTGTGCGCTTCCCGTGTGGACCAGGGCCCAGCCCAGTCCCGTCACGTGCACCACAGCCTCCACGGTCTCGTTGCCTCTGGCACCAGTGCTGTGTGAAACAGAACTGGGTCATCTCTCTTTCTCACTCCCTCCTGCTCAGGCTCGATTGGAGACCAAATGCTTTTGATTCTTTGTCTACTTCTCCTTCCAGCAAGAGGTGGAACGTAGCACAGTGCATTTACTTAAGAATAGTTTTAAGGTACTTCTACCTTGATCATCTCCATTTTGTCCAGCTTCAACAAGACAACATTTCAGAAGGACTGCTACTTCTTCTTCAACTACTACTGTACTCTATTTCTCACACAGTAATAATCTAAAAGTCACTGCTTTGATGATCAGATTGCTGATTAAAGACAAGATAACACACCCAAAAATATGTCACCACTTTTGTGTCAATTCTCAGTTTAATCCATTTAATGTGCTAAATGTTACACCCTGGTTACTTCAGGGCTGGGAGGGGCATTTACTCACACTTCAGATACAATCAGGATGATGAACCAAGTGCTCTGCCTCATCATTGCTCCTGTTTGGGGAAACTTTAATTTTTGAATCTCTGGTACCATTCCTGGGATCCATGACAACAAATTCAGATATACATAGAACACAATTACCACATTTTTTGTAAAAATACTACATAGATTTTTTTTAATATCCTGGCCAATTCCCCATCTTACCAGGAGTTAGATTAGCAGACTAGTGTTGCCTGTGTGGTAAATGAAGTCAACCCCACTCAATTAGCTAGCATACAGCAGCACAAAGCCTAACAACAGTCAGCCTAAATATTTTTGTACATGTAAAACTGCAACTTGTTGCTTTAAATACTTCTGTTTACAGTTTTATTTACTATTAATTACTACAGATAATTAACGAGGTTTAGCGTTGCCGGACGAACCTTGTGTCTCTGTAGTGTAGTCTTACAAGCGAAAGGTCCTTGATTCAATTCCAGGTGATGACACAAACCCCTCTCACCATGGAGGGTTGCATCAAGAAGAGTATCTGGCGTGAAACCTCTGCCAAATTACTGATGCCGATTAATCCGCTGTGGTGATCCCTTGGGGAGAATACAAGGGAGCAGCCAAAGGCAGAGTTGCAGGAAGAAAGAAAGAGCCAGGAAAGCTGTTATCACTTTCTTTCCATTTGTTATGCTCAAATAACCATCTTATGCTCAACTAACCCCAACTTAAAAGCAACACACATGGACCAAAATACCTAAGCACACAGATATTAAAAGAAATTAGTATGTGCAATGTCACCGCATAATATGTGGACAAAAACATTAACACAACGGCATCGCACAAGTAAGATAAGTAAAAAAATAAACAAAAACAGAATGTGATCAGTAATGTCTTTATGATGAATAAAAGGCTAAAAAAAGACTGATCTTCAGAGGAATCAATATCTTTAGGTCAGTGGCATACTATTCCACAATGTAAGACTAACAATGACAAATGTTCTGTCACCTTTTGACAGGTTACATGGAATGGAAAGCAATGGTTGCTCAGCAGATTTGAGGTATACCTTGGTGCTATAGGAGTAGACATTAAAGACCATTATTAAATTGGTAGCAGCACTAAAGTATTGATAATGTCTAGATGTCTAGACAAACAATGCTGACATTAATTTTTCTTCAACTTTATTTCATTCTAAAATACCTGACATTTTCAGTTTCCATACAGTGTAGGAGGCTTTGCTAAAAATGCAACTATCTCAGCCTAATAGCACGGTAACGTATGCAGCCATTTTTAAAATAACTGTATTTATTGACCAGACATTTTCTGTAATGTATTACCTCACTAAATTTAGTAATCCAGTTACAGTTACGTTGTTAGTTGCCTTATAAAGGTTCTTCATCTGCATAATAGTCAGAAAGAAAGAAAAAACATGCCTTTTTTATTTTGGCATGTGCTACAATCAGCTGCTTGCAAAGGAGTATTATGGCCAAATTTAAAAAAAAATATGAATGCATTAGAAGGATATGTTATGCATTTTGAGAATAAAGTTGAAATTTAAAGAATAAAGTGAAAATACTATTTTGAGAATAAGGTTGAAATTTCGAGCTGAAATAGTATTTCAAGAAAAATTAAAATACTATATATAAAATAAATTTCAAGAAAAAAGTCAAAATGTCCAGAATAAAATTGTCATTTCAAGTCAAGCTACTACCATTAGTGCCCAGTTGCCAGACCCTCTACAACATGCCTTGGGTAGATGAGTGAGCAAAATCGCACTTCAGAATTGGTTTTAATAAGAAGACAAAAAATATGAAAAATAGTATTTCAATTTTATTCTTGAAATTTCCTTCTCTTTTTTTTATTAATCTGGCCCTAATACTCATTTGTAGCTGCTTTCAGTTTGTGTGGAGGAAGGAGGAAAATAGGGGAGCAGTCTACATTTTTTGAGGAGAGGAGATGTGGATATTAAAATTTACTGCAAGAAAGGACGAGGCTGCGATGATAAAGTGCAAACTGGGTCCAGGATAGAAACAGCTCAACTGTTGCTAACATTGATTCTTTGCCAGTGTCCTCACAGACGGCATGCTAATGCAAAGCTTTTAATAAACCAGAGTAATGTTAAAGCTGAGTGGATGTCGACTCCAACCCAGCAGCATAAACCTGACCTTCAACAGGTAACAAAAGCATTGATGAACAGTCAGGCGTCATTTCTACCTGTACCTGTTTGTACAATGGAATTGGGCTAGTTTCTAACTTTTCTGCCAGCTTTGTGTTGATACTTAAACACTAAAAGAAAAGGTAATGGCTAATGAGTAACATATCACTTGGTTTTTGAGTAATGAACCCAAACATGTTATTAATGCAGTAAGCAATTTCTAAATGCTCGTAACGAGTGCTTAAACAAGCAGCAGCTACAGCTTTGCCAATGAATTTTCAAATGGAAAACAAAACAAAGCCAAGTAGTAGTCAAGTTTATTGTGAAATACTCACTGCTACATTATTACAGTACAGTTGAGTTTGTTAAGGCGTCATATGCTTGGTAGCCTAAATCTCGCAAAGCAACTGTGTTGTGAACTGCTATGTAGTTAGCCTATATTTGTACTTAGTGTGAGCCCTTCAAACAAATTACCCCAGCTGTCGACCTCAGAGGTATATTTCTACTTGGTATTTAGTCTGCCAGTGTATCAAAAGCAAGAGATGACAAGTCAAAGCCGCCACTCAAGCAATAAAGTAGTTCTTTGTACAACTCGAAGGCCGAAGACCTTTATTGGATGCCCGTGGTCTTCGGGCTCTCACTCATCGGCATGACTGTGTCACTGACATTACTAAATTGGCCCAGGAATACTTCCAGAAACCACTGCCAGTTAACACAATCCGCTGGGCCATCTGCAGATGCCAACTAAAGCTCTATCATGCAAAAAGGAAGCCATATTTGAACTTGGTCCAGAAACGCCGTGGTGTCCTGTGGGCCAAGACTCATTTGAAATGGATTGTTTCAAAGTGGGAGAGTATTCTATAGTCAGATGAGTCCAAATTTGACATTCTTGTTAGTAATCACGGACGCTGTGTCCTCCGGGCTAAAGAGGAGGGAGACCTTCCAGTTGTTATCAGCGTTCAGTTCAAAAGCCAGCATCTCTGATGATATGGGTGTGCATAAGTGCATATGGTATGGGCAGCTTGCATGTTTTGGAAGGAACTACGAATGCTGAAAGGTATATAAAGGTTTCAGAGCAACATGCTCCCCTCCAGATGACGTCTATTTCAGGGAAGGCCTTGTGTATTTCAGCAGGACAATGCAAAACCACATACTGCAGCTATTACAACAGCATGGCTTCATCAGAGAAGAGTCCAGGTGCTGAATTGGCCTGCCTGCAGTCCAGATCTTCCACCTATAGAGAACATTTGGCACATCATTAAACAAAAAATACATCAAAGACGAACTCTTCAGCAGCTGGAAACCTATATCAGGCAAGAATGGG
>VUQH01087133.1:0-10861 GCA_015106775.1 Etroplus canarensis | reverse complement strand
CTCCAATGAAGGAGCAGAACCATCTCAAGGAGGATCAGAAGAAATGGACAGCATGTGAGTTAAATATGAGTGTCACTGCAAAGGGTCTGAATACTTATGACCATGTGATATTTCAGTTTTTCTTTTTTAATAAATTAGCAAAAAATTCTACATTTCTGGGGGTTTTTTCTGTCAAGATGGGGTGCTGAGTGTACATTAATGAGAAATAAAATGAACTTTTTTGATTTTGGCAAATGGCTGCAATGACACAAAGAGTGAAAGATTTAAAGGGGTCTGAATACTTTCCGTACCCACTGTACAAAGCTCGATTACGTTTAGTCTGATACGTGTGAGAGCCCTGTGGACTGCTCTACATCCAGATGATTTTAGCCTTCTGGAACAGCCACAAGGGGGCAGCCTTGTTCAACTTCATGAATTTTCTCCTGCGTTACCCACTTTTCAGTATTTTTAATCCCAACCAGTCTCCCACATCCATAGAGCTTAACCTGTACGATGACATGGAGCAGGCAGAAATCAGCATTCTGGCTCAGCAGATCTGCTCCTTGGCCATCAGGTTTGACAGGCATCATACTGAATCCCTATCAGGATGTGGTGCAGTCTGTGACTAGCCCCATAACGCTCCTGTCCCAAGTCTATACTAGTTCAACATTGCCATGTTTGACATCATGGTCCCAGTGGGTCCCATCCCTGCTGGTACCCACTGGGAGCAGCAGGTACCTCTTGACCTCACCTCAGAGGACCCACTCACTGCACAGCTCTTCAACACAGGCGACACCACTGTAGAGCTTCAGAATTTTGGCATTTCATGACCAAAACACTGGGTTGCAGCAATTCAGCCATCTTCAGACAGCAAGGTATTTTCTAGCAAGCAGTCCATCTACCCAATAAAGATTTCCTGCTTTGGTATGTAAAATTTAAAAATGCTTAGTCATTTTCTGTCTCCCTGTAGGTGGGTTTGCTGAAGAGAACCTGTACTGAAATGAGTGTGACTTACTGTATGGCATATGGTCAAAACAATCTTCCTTCGCTGGATTTAAAGCAGAATGTAAGGAAAGACATCTTCTCTAAAACAGTGTTTCCACAAAAATTTGTTGCTTTTCTGTTATCTCAACATTGTCTATTTGTTTGAATTTGTAAAACTGCTAACAGCTGGGTTTTATGTAGTGCTGCCACCTTAGATTTCATAGGAAGGTATTTTTTAAAATTTAAGTGTGAACCAAAAAAAATTGGTTCCTTTTCAGCCCATGTAGTGTCCAATGTTAAATGTGGTTTTTTTTAGGTGGAAACAACTGCGTCAAAATGACCATTTGGTGCAACTCCTACAAAAGTTGGAATTCAGTGCATTTCTCACCATCTGCCTACAGATCATGCTGCTCGGTCTGTAAGAGGTTCAGGTCAGTGACACAACATTTTCCTCTCTGCTCTACATCCTCTAGTGGCTCAGTTAACACAAGTCTGCTGGGAAAATTTAAACATAACTCTACAGCAATGCACATGGGACAACAGGGAGCATTTTATCCAGTTTTCTAGTTTCTGTAGCCTCTTACCCTTTTATTTCTGATGCATACTAATCCAGCCACTTGCATGCTGTCAGAAATCAAGGTGGATCAGCCAAGAACCTACAGAGGTTTTTCTTACATCATCCCTTGAATACAAAATAAAGGAAACTTACTGTGTGCATTTAAAGTGTTACAGTTTCTTTGTTAAGTTGAATTAATTAGTTAGGTATTTGAAAAATGGCCTAAAAATTCCACTTGTGGCTCTCCATGGTTAATATACACATAACAGTGTGATAATTCTCCTTTTGTGGCACTTTGTGTGAGCTTGTAATGTGGGGTGTCCTACTCTGAAGACATCATCTTCATAAGCCAGTGAAGGGAGTATCATAAAGCCGTGTGTGTGAGAGTGAGACCCCCACACTGAAGCGCTGGTGGCCATAAAAACCGCAGGCTTTTTGTGGTTGGAACCAGAGAGATACTGATCACATGAAGGCCACTGCGAGCCCTCATTTCTGCTGGAGAAATAACAGCCTCTTATATAAGTAGTTTCCTTAGGAACCCTTAAAATTTTACATTGGCTTTAACTCATGGGGAAGAGATATCAAGCGGGCTGAATTGAATGAGAGGCTAATTATTAAATTGTCTTAATGAATTTATTTTTTCAAATGCAAATATGGCAAGAAGCATATGTTTGAGCTCCAAAATTTATTGCTTGTTAGTTTCCAATCAAACATCAGTGAATATTGTCCCTCACAGACTGACCAAAAGAGCCTCCAAAGTGCAACAAGACAACAGCAATCAGTAACATGCATGCTCTGTTGCCCATCTCCCTGGAAGACCAGGAGTGCCTCTTGACTCTGTGGCTGTCATCTGCATCTACATCAGGAAGTCTGTTCTCTTCCCAGGTAAGTTTTCATACTTCAGTTACAGTCATCTTTTTAATCTGCATTCAGCCTGCATCACTATCAAACAAAATTGTACTGTCTGCAGTACCGCATCAAGAAGTGACAACCTGCTGAGATGCATGCTGTGTAACCAAGGCTGAACCCATGCTTTGTTCTCCAAGGGCTCCCAGCTGGAGAAAGTTCACACTGCTCACTGCCATACAAAGCCGTTCTTCAAGCCTTGAACAGCTTCATCCTAGTCACAGGGCAGGCTGGCCTATCTGTTTGAAAATGTATCTGAATACATATCTTTCCATGGTGAGTCTTGAGGTTAAACTCACTGTCATTTTCAGATGGAATGTTGCAGCACTTTGTATCTGAATCTTTATAGCTAATGGGAAATCCTGCATGTTTTACAGGTAGAAGTGGTACTGGCCTTGTATATGACATGGTGGAACTCTGATTGTGTTAATCTGGATATTAAAAACTCATCAGGTAACAAAGGTTTGGATTTCACTTTAAAATTGTTCATGGCATTTCAAAGGATTAGCATATAACGATGAGCCTATTGGTGCTGTGTTGTCACTGATATCACTATTCTAGGCTAAAGTAAGCCAGTTTCTCCTAAAATCTAACCTGGTTACTTACACACAAACAAACACAAACAAAAAAAAGCTCTAGAGATTGCAAATCTTCAGATTATATTAAGTTTATAAAATGCATCACTCTAAATATACCCTAGAAATGTCTTTGTAAAAATGTCAGTATGCCATCCTGAAAGACTGAACAGGCCCATTCTTTCCTCAGAGGGGAGCTTTGTATGTTGCAAACCTCCAAATTAAAGACTTCACCACAGAGCACCCACTGGCTGCACAGCCCTTCACTACAGGGAACATCACCACAGATCCCATTATTGTTGTGGGATATCATTACCAAACAACTGGGTTGCATCAACTCGGACAAATACACAGAAGAATTCAGTAAGCTAATTTCTACCAGTCTACTTACCTAATGCTTTCCTGCTTTGATATGTAAAGTTTACATATGTTTAATCTTGTCACCCTTTAGGTGGGCTTGCTGGAGAAAACCTGTACTGAAAAGGAGTTTGACTTACTGTACAACCCCTTGTATGACATACTGTCAGAACAATCTTCTGTCGCTGGATTTAAATTAGAATGTAAGGAAAGTCATCTTCTCTAGCATACCGTTTCCATAAGTGACTCATTTCTGAAAGTAGAATAACTCAGATTTTTCTGTTGTTTCAACTCTACGGATTGACTCCAGTAAAAATGACCCACAAAGTCCTTATTTAAAGCCACTTTAGTAATAGTGATATATAAATGAATGCATAAATCCCACCCCCCTACCTGTTAAAAAGAAAAACAAAATGCAAGTTAAGTGTTGCTTATTTGTTGGGGTATTCGGCACAGGGCATGATTGGTCGATGATAATACAGCCTACAAAACATCTAAATAGTTCAGTATTTGATGGCACATTAAATACCTGCTATCAATTTATGCCACACCTAGCATATAAACTAGTGCTGGTGTAACATCATGCTTACAGTAGGATTTCTATGAATGCTTGCTGGTTTTGTTGTATGCAAGTTTGAGAAGGTGCACCATCAACCCTGAATGTTTCTTCTAGTCCATGCAGATAACCATTGCCAGGTGAAGATGGTGCAGAGACTGTAGCGTATGGAGCTGGATCTATACACCAGCTAACAAATGCAGCACATCAGATGCGTTAACTTCATCATCAGGTATTATGAACTACTCTGGAAAACCAAAATAAATCTTTCAGCTTTCTTCATAGTGAAAACACTGACTTGTAACTTTCTTTTCTTGCAGTGAAACAGAGGCCAAATTTCTCCAGAACAAGCAGTGTTGTCTTCATATCATTTCTGCCAAGTTCCTACCACTGAGCTTGTCCCACTCAAAGCTCCAATAAAAGTTCCAAAGCAGTGGACAGCTAATTGCTAAAGTGAGGAGTCAGGTGCCAGAGCAAGGAGGGAGTCTGAGCAAGATGTATGCTGTGTGGCGTGGTGGAGCAGCTTACCTGTTTCCCTGGGTGACAGCCCTACATCTTCTAGCCCCTCCTTGCAGAAGGAAGAGCCTACCTAGGACCCCTTGATGGATGCACAGATCAGCTGCTCTCCTGAGAGTTCTCCCTCTTATTACTCCAACACAGAGACAGGGCTTACCTGTCACCATTCACCCTCAGATCCTCAACCCCTAACCAGTGATCCAACAGCATGCTTAGCCTTCTTTCTACAGACAAAGAATGCCACCTAGGCCAGGGAAAGCCCAGCACCTCTATCCACATCCGATGCTACTGTCTTAGGCAGAAGAAACTGCTTGTCATGCTTGTCCTATTCTTGTGCATTTTCCTTCCTTCTTCCCAGTATTGTGGGGTATGTGCTCATGTGTTATTGTGTCAGTATTCAGCAAGCATTAATTAAAATTAATAAAAGACCAGCCATCATGACACCCTGCTTACCCTATTCTTGTGTATTTCTTCCTTTTGCCTCTGGTTTTACCCCTCTTTTGTTGGGTTTATGTTTACATTGTATGAATGCATCTGTACTCAGCCATTGTACTGCATTAAAAGCATAACATCTATAGGTTTGAATTCATGGCAGAAGTTTCAGAGGGTCAAAGCAAAGGGACACAGGATCTCAACTGCAATCACCCACCATCCAGGGAGCCACCCTCAGCATGTTCCAGGGTCAAGTCTGCTGGATCAACAAGGGAAATTTAAAATAAAGTGCTAAGATGGTCAGATCATTCAGCACAGTCTAGTATGCCTCTGAAATATTGTACACCAATAGAAACAAGGTGGCAAGATGGAAATACTGTAAAAAGGTGTACAGAACAGGTCTTGATAGGTACGCACGCACCTTATGTCATAATGACAATTTCTTACCAGAAGGGGTTTGAAAGGTGGTTATATCTGCTCACTTTGGCTTGCAATACACACAGACTCTTGGCATTGTGCTTGGTTATGTGTTATATGCATGCAGCTGCTTGGTCATGGATACCGATGCCATGGATACCCATGCTCAGTTTTTATGCTGATGTTAATGCCAGGGGAGGCTTGGAACTCTGCAGAAGAGGCAGAAAGTTTGGCAGACAATCTGAAGTAACAGAGCGAGGTCACAGACTGCTAAGGTGCATAGTGTGTAAAAGTTGCACTTTGTGGCTGAGTTGATAGAGTTCTTTTTCCACATTGCAATAATACCACTTACAGCTGATTGTGAAATTTCTTCCCTCCTAGATATCCCACAAACTGACTTGTTACAGTGGTGGCTTCCTATTACAGTGCCAAACTGGAATTCAGTGAGCTCTTTAGAGTGCCTTCTTTTATAAATATCTGTAAAGTCAGACTGCATGGCAAGGTGAATTTAGGGGTATAATTCAGTCCCATTGCCACAGGTGTATAAAATCAGACAAAAAGATGTGACTAATACTTTTGTCTATGTAGCGTATCAGCATTGAGGATTTTCTTTTTTGCTTCAGAGCAAATTCCATGCATGTTCCATCCTTCCTAAAGAATAGCTTTATAAATACAGACTCAGTCACAACACTGAATAGAGTATGCTGCACTGTCCTTCGTCCAAGTTCAAGTGCAAACATACAGTATGTGTTTTTCCAATTATTAGTGTGAACTAAATTCCCTAAACAATAGCAGTTACAATGCAAGTTGTAGTTAAAATTCCACTGTATAACCCAGAGGAACAAAACCTGTTAACACCAAATTAAAACTGAGCGAAAATAAAAATGAAGAATGTTTAATCACAGCAGGGAGAACAAGTAACAAGGTGCGTGTTCCATGCAAAATACAATGAATAAATGCCACTCCAGGGTGATGCAAACCAAGTTTTAAAGAAATATACTAAGTAATAAATGGATGTTAAAACACTCAAATGTTAGTGCTAGGTAAATAAAAGATTAAAGGTTGCATAGTCAAGTTATACAATGCCCGTTATGATTTTGCATATTTGAGTTTCAGTCCCAGTGGCCAGCGTAAAGATACTATACCTGAGTCTGGTGGTCTGGGTTTGACCTCTAATGACTGCCAAGGGTCAGCAGGTCTAATGGGTGGTGAGTGAAAGAGTCTGGTAATTTATTTGGCTTTGGAAAGGCAATGTGTTGGCAACATCTTCTAGGGAGACAAGATCATTTCTTGTGCTGTTTATGACCCTCTGAAGAGCCATCTAAAGAACACTGATGAATGAGGATTAGAGAACAACATTATTTGCATTACTGGAACCCTGAAATTCTCCTGCCTTAACCCACGAATGAGCTTCACAAGTGTTCTTCATTTAGCATTTGTTATATTCCTTGAGGTAGCTCCTGATGAATTACCATCCATCTAGTATTTCTTGTTCAACTTGTCACAATATGGATTAAAAACATCACTTTTGGACTAGGCTCAGAAATGTATGAAAGAAAAAGGCAAGAGAATGGAAGCATCACTGCATTTTTCATTTTAACTGTAAAAATTCAGAAGATGGGTGCCTAAACATTGTAACACAAGTGAGAAAATTCTGACAAATCTAACATCTAGGGTTGAAGTAGCACAGGCTTTGAAACACTTCAGTGTTACTGTTTCAGCAACTGTAAAGGATGACTCACATCAATGGTGAGCTGAAAGATCGCAATTTTTTACAATTTTTTTTAAACAGAGGCAGGTATAGATGCTGTTTCAGAGGCATACTGAAAGATAATCCGGATGGAGATCTGGGGATTTGCAAGGAGCAGCGGCAAACAGGATGACTACGAGAGACGAGAGGGAGAAGAAGTTCAGCAGCTAAGATCCGTCATCACTAAGCTACAGACTGGAAGCATTTACACAGAATTTCTGTCAAAGTCAGCTTTAGCTTGTGGGGGAGAGACATCAGGTAGGCTGAATTGTGAACAAGAGGCTGGATTAGTCCAAGCTGGTTATTTGAAAAAAACAAACAAAAAAAAAATTGCCACTTAGATCAGAGCAATTAAAAATAAAAATGAAGCCAAGTGTGCTAATAGAGGAAAGTTTTGACTCCCCAGGTATACTGCTTGTTAGCTTCCAATGCAATAATGACCTCAGCAACCATGGTCTCACAGACTGAACAAAAGAACCTCCAAAGCTTGGTGAGACATTAGTTAGGAAATGAGGAACATACATGCTCTGTTGCCCATTTCTCTGGAGGACCAGGAGTGACTCTCATACCTTCACTCTGTTGTTGTCATCTGCACCTATACTGTCTATCAGGAAGTCCATTCTCTGAACCAGAAGTATGCAGAGTCACCCTTAAAATTGTCCTTTTAAACAACCTTTAGGTTTACACTACTGTAAAAATTGTGGATTGTCGCATGTTGCATTTTGATTATGGTCCCTTGGGTGCTGCATTTTTTTGTCCAGAGGTGCATGCTGCTGACAAATTTTATAAAAAAGCTGAAGAGGCTGCAACTCTGCAGAAAATGTGATGTTTGTGAAACATTTGAATGTCTGCCATCCCATTTTACACAGTTGAAAGACTAAACTGTCATATTTCCTTTCCTCACAGAGACGCTTTGTATGTTGAAGTACAGCAGCTGCTCCTCTGTTTGTTGCATGAGTCTGGTGAGAAAGAGCAAGAAAAGAGAGAATGTCATTATTTCATTTGTTTATGAGTGGAAATGCACATGTCAGGTTAAAGGCAACATACTCTCTGTGAACAGTAATTTATTTTATTTCATTTGAAGGAAGTGTGTGATGCACATAATATGTTTTGCACTTGTCAAGATAGGACAGAAACAACTCCGCCTTTTACTTACGTTGGCATGGACTGCTTGGGTCCAATCTATGTTAAAGAAGGAAGAACAAATCTCAGAAAATATACTCTTTTGTTTACCTGTTCATGTTCAAGAGCCATACATATAGAAGTGGTTGATGACATGAGAACTGATACATTTATATTAATGCTTTAAGAGCATTCATGGCCATAAGAGGAAATATTTGACAACTACTATGTGACCAAGGATCAGATTTTGTTGGTGCTAGGAGAGAGTTCACGGAGCTAATGAAAGGAATGGCTCAAGAAAAGGTTAAGACTCTAGGATGTGAATTTCTCATGAACCTTCCAACAGCAAGTCATATGGGAGGTGTCTGGGAGTGTCAGATAAGGGCTATAAGAAGTGTTCTTACTGCTATCGTCACAAAGGCTTGACTGCACCTCCTTAAGGACCTTTCTTTATGAGGTCATGGCTACCATCAACAGCAGACCACTCACAACTGAACATTTGAATGATCCATCAGGACCGGAACCATTAACTCCAAACCACATATTAACAATGAAGCCCAGAATCATTCTGCCCCCACCTGGAGAGTTTGTCAAAGAAGGTGTTTATCTTCAAAAGAGGTGGCGTAGAGTGCAGTATTTGGCTAATATGTTTTGGACTCGATGGAAGAAAGAATATCTTCTAAATTTACAAGAGCAACAAAAGTAGCACAAGAATAGGAGGAACATGAAGGTCGATGACATCATTCTTCTACTAGATGATCTGGCACCACGCAATGTGTGGAAGATGGCCAGAGTCACAGAAGTTTATCCAGGGTCAGATAATAGAGTGAGGAAAATAAAGTTGCTGGTTAGTAATAACACACATGACAAAGAAGGGAGCTCCACAGCTAAAACAGTTTTTCTTGAGAGCCCTGTTCAAAAGGTGGTTACTCTCCTAGAAGCTAAAATGTTTTTTGCTAGAAGTTACTTGATAAAAGGTCAATAGCAAGACATTCTTTGCTGATAAGTAGAAATGCTTGTTTGCAGAAACTATTTTCATTAGAAAATTCCACATCAAGATTTGTGTGATTTGGTGAGTGTAACTGCTGACATGACAATATTGTTTATATAATTTAGATCATTTCTTTATCTTCTCAAGGTCCATGTCATTGTTGTAAATTGTTTAAGCTGTATATTATTTATGTTATTTTACAACCCGAAATCCAGAAAAATTGGGATGTTCTTTAAATTTGAGCAAAATGAAAACTAAAAGACCTTTAAATCACACAAACCAATATTTTATTCACAGCAGAACATAAATAACATAAATGTTTAAACTGAGAAATTCTTACAATTTCATAGAATAGAATAGAATAGATTTTATTGTCATTGACACAGAGTACAATGAACATTTGTTTAGCAGCTCTCTGTGTTAGCAGCAGACATAGAATGGAAATGTATGTAAAAAAAGATTTCAATATGTACAGGAACACATGCACAAAATGAGCACATTTCAAATTTGATACTGGCTACAGGTCTCAAAATAGTATAAACAGACAAGGCCTTCCCTGAAATAGACGTCATCTGGAGGGGAGCATATGTTGCTCTAAAACCTTTAAATACCTTTCAGCATTCATAGTTCCTTCCAAAACATGCAAGCTGCCCATACTGTACGCACTTATGCACTCCCATACCATCAGAGATGCTGGCTTTTGAACTGAACGCTGATAACACACTGGAAGGTCTCCCTCCTCTTTAGCCCAGAGAACACGGAGTCCGTGATTACCAACAAGCCAACTGTCAATTCTGGACTCGTCTGACCATAGAACACTTTCCTGAAACAGTCCATTTCAAATGAGTCTTGGCCCACAGGACCATGTTCAAATATGGCTTCCTTTTTGCATGATAGAGCTTTAGTTGGCATCTGCAGATGGCACGGCGGATTGTGTTAACCGACAGTGATTTATGGAAGTATTCCTGGGCCCATTTAGTAATGTCAGTGACACAATTATGCCAATGAGTGATGCAGTGTCGTCTGAGTGCCCGAAGACCACGGGCATCTAATAAAGGTCTTCAACCTTTTCCCTTAGGCACAGAGACATTGACAGTTTCTCTGAATCCTTTGATGATGTTATGCACTGTTGATGATGAGAGTTGCAAAGCATTTGCAATTTGACGTTGAGGAACATTGTTTCTGCAGTGTTCCACAATCTTTTTATGCACTCTTTCACAGATTGGAGAGTCTCTGCCCATCTTTACTTCTGAGAGACTCTGCCTCTCTAAGCCATCCCTTTTATAGCTAATCATTTTACAGACCTGATATCAATTAGCTTGATTATTTGCCAGATGTTCTCCCACATGCTCTTTTTGCAGCATGCAGCCAACAAGGATTTATTAGTTTTATCTTTGTTTGTTGTATGATGTTATTTTATGTGCTGTGTCTTACGTTAAGTCTTTATTTTGTTAACGCTGTGTAGTTTTCCCGGTGAATTTGGAGAGATGTCTTCGAATAAACCAGTAGTAAGAAAACTGTTTGTGTCTGCCTGCGCTTCGAGGGAATTATAGCTTTAAGAGGATATTTCAATATCATTGTCTTTAGAATGGTTATGCTGGAGTTTGAAACATGATTAATATGTGAACCAGAGTTATTATAATTCTGTATTTTCTAATTAGTTTTTATTTTTATTTTGTTTTGAGTTTTTGTTTTGAATTTAGTTTAGTTTCATTTAGTT
>VUQH01087121.1:0-14036 GCA_015106775.1 Etroplus canarensis | reverse complement strand
CATGACTGTGCCCCAGCGTACAAAGCAAGGTCCATAAAGGCATGGATGGATGAGTTTGGTGTGAAAGAACTTGAATGGCCTGCACAGAGCCCTGATCTCAACCCCAACAAACACCTTTGGGATGAACTGGAACAGAGATTGTGAGTCAGGCCCGCTTGTTCAACATCAGTGTCTGACCTCAGAAAAGCCACAGACACCCTCCAAAATCTTATAGAACATTAGAGTATTTATCATTACATGGACTCGGGTGACAATTAATTCTCAATATGGTAACGTCAAACTTCAGAGTGAGGAGAGGTTTGGTCAGTCAAAATAAGAATCACAAGATAATTCTGATGGGCCAGGATCTAATAAAAAAGATTAGGAACAGAGAAGATCATAGTCTAGATATATTTAAAATAATATGTTTAAAAATATATATATTCTATAATGTTGATTTTTCTTGGAGAACTTTAACTCTTCATTGTTTTGTAAAATGTTGGAAATCCATCTGAAACATTATTATGTGATTTAATGGGACACAACTCATAAGAATTTCATAAGTCTAAGTAGGCACTGCTTGACTATAAGGATCACTAGTCCAAAACGTCTGGAACAAGTCAGCTGGACAGTTACATCAATAGCTATAGTTCAGATGGACTGAGATGCAATTTTAAGTACCAGAAATCTGTCTTTTACAACTTCCTACTTAAAGAATGCTATGAGCTGTATGTGCAAACTAGAAATTGATAACTTCTTTGGCAAAACCAAGGCCTACTCGCCACAAAAACCTCAGTTTGAAGCCAGGTGTTTCTGTTTGGTGTTTGCATGTTGCCAAGTGGGCAAGTCAGTTACCTGGTTCTTCCAATATGGAGGGACAATGTATTTAATTGTCATGTGCCCAGTGTAAGCTAGAATAGGCTCCAGATTGTCACTGACCCTGGAAAAAATGAGAGTATGAAATGGAATTATTCAATCAATAAACAAGCCATTCTCCCAATCAGTAGGTATTCAGTGCATTTTTAACAACTTGCAGAAATGCAGAGAAATCGTTTTGATAATATAATGTGTTCTTCTGGATATAAGGCTTTGAAATAAAGTTGCTTATGCAGTAAACATATTTTTGAGAACAAAATGCATTTGGGTGAAAAAAGCTGAGCATAAATGGATTTCATGTATTCAAAATGAAAAGCCTCCAGCGAATCTTTAGGTAATCTATGCTCAGTCTGGACTATCTTCATGTAATATAAAACTGCCACCACACCAGGGTGGGGGGCGGGGTTATTGCTTTTGGAGACTGCAAGAGATGCAGATTTGAGCAGCTTGACAGTTACTTATATTTATTGTGCTTAAAGATATTTTAAAGAATATTTTTCTTTACTTTTGCAACAACAAAAGTACAGTTAATTTTCATTACTCATAAAATGACTTCTGATCTCAATCTAAGCCACAACTACAAACACAATCGGGCAAAACAAATACACAAACAGTTGTACTTTTTAGTTTTTATTGAACATGTAGGGTAATCACACAGTACTGGCTGAAAAAAGTAGCCTTTGTGCTAATGACCCTTCTAATGTCCACTCAGAGTCATGTGGCGCTATGAGGAGATTGGGAGTGTGGGTGGTAGAAGTGCCCCTCCATATGAATAATGGGATACAAAATCTGGTTATTGAGTTCTACTCTTAAGAAAGATTGGGTTGGGTGAACAACCAGTCTTTAACAGGAACTTATAAGAAACACAAAGTTGGAAACTGTTACAAAAAGCATTTTTTTGAAAACATTTGTGTAAATCAGTCCATAATAATGCTACTGAGGATGTTAATACTTTCACTAAGAGCTGGCGTCCTTCAAAGATCACACCAGGCACACAGTGTGCAGTCCTCAAAGTGGTGAAAAATAACCAAATGGTAAAAGAAAAAAACACCTGCAGAAAATATTTACAACTTGCTAAAATCTATGTTCCTGTGTCCAATATAACAAAAACACAGAATAAAAATGGTGTTAATGGAAGGACACCACTCTCCAAAGAACAACATCTTTGTGACAAATCTCTATCTGTGCGGATAGATGATGAAAAAAAATGCAGCTTTGGAATAAAAAATGTACAACAGATAAGAGCTCAAACAAAGGAGAAGTCAAGCAATTAAAAAGACCATGACCGAAAGCACTAAAGTAAATAAACTAAAGAATGGTTAAAAAAAAACATTTATGTTGAAGGAATGGCCAAGTCAGTGTTACCTTAACCCAGTTGTGATAATATAGGATGACCTGAAGAGGACTGATCTCTCAAATTGTCCCACAAATACTGGTGAACTGGAAAAGTTTTTGCTCAAAAATAGGATCCAAAATAGTAATTTTGATCTCACAAGAAGTCACAGGAAACAACTGATAGGTGTTCCCTTTTTCAGCGTGCACTTGGAGGGTTTTTCAGTCTTTTCAGTAAAGACATTAAAAGTCATTAGTTTAGTCAGATTGTGTTGTCAATAATTGTACTTTATGAGATTGGTGTGGAAATCTTGGTTATTTTAAACTGTTTGTCAACTTTTTCTTTAAACTTTGGATTAAAATATAGATTCAGAACAAATTGGTCTTCAACATCAGCAGTGATAGATCTCAAGATTCAAGCGCTTTATTGTCATTTCAACCACATATAGCTGATGCAGAACAATCTCATTGATGAAGTGAAGAGTGGAGTTGAGCTGGATTGGGTAAAAGGCTACTTGACAAACAGGCAACAGTCTGTGAAGATGCGTGAGTTTAAATCTGAATGTTTGGACATTGTGTGTGGTGCAGAGGTCAGTTTTGGGGCCAAAAGGATCCATCATATATATAAATGACATCTGAAAATGATCATATTGCTTGAAAATTGTTCTATTTGCAGAGGACACAGGTATTTTATGCACTAAGGAGAATTTACAGCAACTTGTTAACTGTACTACTCTAGAAATAAACAAAATAAAAAAAAATGGTTTGATATAAATAAACTTTCACTAAATCTGAGCAAAACAAAATTTATGATATTCAGAAATGCTAAAAAGAAAAATAAAATTTACATACAAATTGAAGGTGTAGACATAGAAAGAGTACATAAATAAGATTTCTGGGAGTGATAACTGATGGTAAAATTTGCTAGAAATCTTGCATAAAACATATTAAGAATAAACTGTCTAAAAGCATGATTATTTTATCCAAAACTTGTAATTAATCAGAAATCACTTTTTATTTTGTATTATTTTTTGGTGTATTGCTGTTGTATTTAAGTTACTGTGTGGAGGTCTGGGGAAACACTTACAAAACTACATTACAATCATTGTATTTATTGCAAAAAAGAGCTGTAAGGATTATACATTGGGTCAGTTTTGTGAACATACCAACACACACTTTTTACACTCAAAAATCTTAAAATGTTTTGATCTTGTGGAAGTTGAAACAGCAATATTAATGTATGATGCAAAGAACCAGGTTTTGCCTAAAATATTCAAGATTTATGAAAGAAGGGGGGGGTTATAATTTAAGGGTCTCATTAAATTTTAAGGTGGGTGGTTTTCATACTACTAAGAGAAGTTTTCCAATTTCAATATGTGTCATTAAGCTCTGGAACTTACTGAGTGAGCCATTAAAACATTGTCCAAACATTATCAATTCAAAATGAAATTTAAAGACATGATTTTCACTAGGTATAAGGAAAATGAAAGATGTTAATCACAGGGTGTTTACATAAGTGTTAAAATGTTATGTTGTTGTTGTTGGGTTTGTGTTGTGTGTTTATCTTTTCTTTTCTGCATCCTTGTAACTGATTTATTCAGTCTTTGTTTTGTAAATGATTATATAATGCAAGGAATAGGATTAAGTAAGTACTGACTTCATCCTACTCCTTTTAAATTCACATGTTCTAAATAAAATGTTCATAGATAGATAGATAGATAGATAGATAGATTCAGGTACTTGGTACTGTACAAGGAATCACAACACAACAGTGGAGAAGCTTTAGAACACAAAAGTTGGAAAAAAGATGGATTACTGATATAAAGCCCCTTTTTGTACTGATCTCTTAAAAATGCTTTTCTTAAAGCCATCATCAAATACTGTCATAAAACTGTAAATGTCAGAAATACCCCAAACACAGCACCACTAGCTTTGTTTTTGTAGCAAACAGTAACAGTTTGGGTGTCCAGCCTGTAGTCTGCTATCCCCAGAGCCCTGATAAATCCAAAGGCATAGATCTCTTCAAACGACAGGGCAGTTGGCGAGAATATTTGATATGGGCACAGAGTTGCAAGGCCTCAGTCACAAAGCCACAGTGTATTGATCTTCATGCATTATAGAAGCAGCTTTGAGGCCAGCTGATATTGGAAGTCATAGCTTGCAATCCCACTGTGAATACACTCTAACATGCCCACTGGACCATCGCAGCAATATTGAGACACATGCTCAAATTATAACCATATGGACAATACATCCTTTAAGCACTCTGACTGATGATTGTTTGCATGATTATTTTTCTTATAATGAACATTTTTGATTCATAAGTTCATAAGTGGTGTGTGTCTCTGATATTGCCAAACACTGACAGACTTTAATCTCAAACAGATTCCAGGTCACTGGGTCACTGTGGGACCGTTAGACTTTTTCAGGCTGAATCATTAAAGTAAATCCATTGAATGCAGCGTGCCTCACAGCAAGACCTCACTGGTGGCGCTTTCAGCAGCCTTGGCAACACCTAACTCTCCAGAGAATGGAGCTTTACTGTCACCCACAGGTCAAAGTCACTCGAACCTGAATGTGCGAACAGTGACACCAGTGATCCCATTGGAGTGCACAAAAGCTGGCTTCTTCTACGCACCACTCCACTGTGACCAAGGTGTTATGGATAGTGACATGTAGGGAGTGAAAGCGAGAGAGGAAAAAGAAATTTACAGTATCTGCTTTTGAGCGCTCATCTCTTGAGGTCAAAGCCACTGACTTAGTGTGAACAGAAAGCCGGGGGGAGTAATTTCAAATCTACTTTTTTTCAGTCTTGTCTTATACTAGTTCGTGTTTGTGGCGGTGAGGAAAGGTGAGGTTTTTTGACAACACTAATGTGAACTAATTGTCAAATGATGAAAGTTTTAATGTAATCGAATCCAGGCAGGTGTTGTGTTTCTTAGAAAACCTATTGGACAAGTCTAGTTTGTACTGTAGTATGAAAACATATTGGGAAATGGAAATTGGGTTTTATTGTTGCTGAAAGAATTTCTTCTGCATCTATCAGATGACAACTGCCACTGTGGGTTGGAGAGCAAGCGAGCCACTAGGCTAGTTGTTCAGTCACCTGTTCTTGCTGTGTATCTGAGGCTTTCACATTGCAGTTTAGGACTTAATCTCAACATGCATATAAAGACAGGGACTGGGTGTTTCAAAATTACACTATATGGACAAAAGTATTGGGCCACCTACACATTATAGCAATGCAGTTGGCCCCCCTTTGCCAATATAACAGCTCTCACATCCAGGAAAACATTTCTGATGAGAGGACTTGACTCACAATCTCCACTCTAGTTCATCCCAAAGTTGTTTGTTGGGGTTGAGGTCAGGGCTCTGTGCAGCCCATTCAAGTTCTTCCACACCAAACTCATCCATCCATGCCTTTATGGACCTATGGCTATTGTGCACTGGGGCACAGTCACACTGGAACAGAAAAGGACCTTCCCCAAACTCTTCCGCAACACTGAAACCATTGAACTGTGCAAAATGTCTTGGTAAGCTAAAGCATTAAGATTTTCCTTAACTTGAACTCAGGGACATAGGCAAAGCCTAGATAAAAAACCCCATAGCATTTTTGCTCCAAATATCTTTATTCACCAAACCCAGACTTATCTATCAGACTGCAAGTTAGATGTGGCATCCAACTGAAGAAAGAAGCATGATTTTTCACTCCACAGAACATGTTTCTACTGCTCCAGAGTCCAGAAGCAGTACTGTATGCCTTACACCACTCCATCCAGTGCTTGGCATTGTGTAATCTGATGTATGCAGCTGCTCGGCCACTGAAGTTCCCTGCACACAGTGTTTGTGCTGATTTTAACGCCAGAAGCAATTGAGAACTCTCCAGTTAATTAGTCAGCAGAGCATTGGCAACTTTTATGCACTATACAGCCTTAGCAACTCAGCAACACCGTTCTGCAACTTCACGTGGTTCTGCCACTTTTTGGCTGAGTGTCTGTGATTCCTAAATGCTTCCATGTTGCAATAATACTTAGCTGGTTGTGGAATATCTAAGGAAGAAGAAATTTCATGAACTAACTTGTTCTAACGGTGGCATGCTATTGCAGTACCATCCTCATCCTCTTAAGAGAAAACTGTTCCTTCACAAATGTTTGTAAAGACAGACTGCATGGCTCGATGCTTGATTTTATACACGTGTGTCAATAGGACTAAATGAAACACCTGAATTCAGCTAAGAGATGTGGCCCAGTGCTTTTGTCTACATAGTGTATTAGTCAAACAGAATAATCTAAAAGTGAAAGGTAAACAGAAACAGAATGATATGTCATGCATTATATTTTCTGACTATTTAAAAACAAAATGACCACAGAGAAACTGGGAAGCAACAGGTCAAATTTTCCTCAGCAGATCCTGATTTTAACACACCATTTTGTTGGTAAAGGAAGAGGAGGAAATGTAAATATGACAGCAAACATTAGGTAATGATCTTAAAACAGGATTATGGATGATAAAACTTTCTACCCATAAATTACATTTTCAAATTTATCCGCATTAGTGTTAGTATAGCATATTGTACACGGTTTGAAAGTCTCCATATTATTTTAATCAAAATATTTATGTGGATTCCCCTCATCTTTATTCACAACGACACACATAAACACAAACAGAACATCCCTGTGGCGACAAACTGAGTATGGCAGGGAAAATTTGCTTTAATTTCTGAAAAAATAAAAATAACAACGGGTTTCTTGTTCACCTGACTGATGTGTCTCTGCTCTCTGTATAAAACATTGAAATGGAAAGAGACAAGCATTCATAAGGCCTATATTTTTAAAAGCAGGTTCCCCTAAGTAAAGCTGATACTGAGGATCCCATCAAATAAGGGCAGATGCAGTAGTGAAAAGAAGGACATGGAGGAGTGTTTTCCCCCCTGAGAGCTGAAAAGTCATATCTGCTCACGTCACATCTGCCTTTCTTTTCCTGGAGCAGAGGGCTTAAAGCCTACCTCTCCGGTGTTCATGACATCTTGGCTCTGTTAATTGCAACATTCGCAGCCGAATTGGTATTCAGGTTAGGCCCTGGGAACAGATGGCGTTTAACTTTAAATATTATTAACACTTGCCAGCATTCAAGATACTGGGTGGGGGTCATAAGGACAAGCAGACGTGCAGGTAAAATTATCACAATTAATCTAACAGCATCAAAGGAGAAAATACAAATTGGGGTGATTTTCCAACTTGCACCACTCATGTGGGTGTGTTTCTTCCATAACCAGCATCTTTGCATGTTTTATCTGTATATCATTATTTCTATTATGTTTTCAATTTGTTTATCTGCATGTTCTCTGTGATGAATATAGTTCATTTTTAACATAGTAAACATTTGCAGACATGCATCCACTCTGATCAATTATTAAAAAGTATGGAATTAATAAATTAAAAATGAACTGATATGTATCCTAACTCTTAACAATGACTGTACTGACTGGTGATAACTGTTACAAAGAGGCTGGTATGTTAAATATCAAGCAATATATATCACTGTGTAGATTATGCAGAAGAGAACCCTCAAGATTAAAGTATGTGCTCTTTTACACTGTATGATTTATGTCACGTAATGGAATTTATACAAACCCCATTTACAAAAAGTTGGGATATATTCTAAAAAAGTCTGTGATATATTGATTAATATGAACCTTTATTTAACTTACAAAAGTGCAAAGAAAATATTTTCAACCAGTTTTACTGACCAACTTGATTGTATTTTGTAAATTACAAAACACATTTAGAATACATACATACAAATTTAGAACATACTTAACAAAAATTGTGACAGACATTAAATAATATTGAAAAGTGCAGGGAATGTTCAAGCAAAACCGGTATGTCTCACCCCTTTGAGTCAAAATTTGAGAGAATTATTAGTCAGTTCAAAAGGACCATTTCTCAACACAAAACTGCAGCGAAGCTTGGTTTTTCAGCATCTTCAGCTCATAATATTGTGAAAAGACTCAGAGAATGCAGAGACATCACACTGAGTAAAGGGCAAGGTCAGAATCTACTGATGAATGCATGTGATCTTCAAGCCGTCAGGCAACACTAAGAAACAGTCATGCTACTTGGACAAATTGTAAATAGCCACCTGGGCTCAGGAGTACTTTGGAAATCCATTGTCACTTAACAGTTTGCACCTCCATCCAGAAATACTACTTAAATCTGTATTGCACAAGGAGAAAACCATATATCCACTCTGTCTAAGAACACCATTGAGTTCTCTGGGTCGGAGCTCATCTCAGAGGGACAGAAAGCCTGTGGAATGTTGTGCAGTGTGTATGATGGGTCCACATTTCAGCTTGTTTTCATAAAAAATTGCATAGAATCCTCTGTGTCAAACATAAAACTCACCATTCACACTGATATGAGAAAAAGGTGCAAAAGTTAGCAACTGTGGTTAACGCCCACAGCATGGGTGGGTTATATGGAAGCGAAGGTACTGTTGACTCTGACATATGTTAGGTCTCTTTCCAGGACATCCATGCTTATTTCAGCAGAACAATGCCAGACCATATTCTGCATGGACCGCAACAGTGAGGCTTCAAAGACACAGGGTGTTTGTGCTTGACAGGCCTGCTGCCTGTTCAGATCTATCTTCTATTGATAATGTGTCACACATCATGTAGAGGAGAATCAGACAGTGGACCATGGAACAGCTAAACTGTCACAACATATCAATTGAGAATGGACTAGATTTCCTTTTGCAAAACTACAACAATAAGTAAAAGTCTTATTAAAAAGAAAAGTGAACGTGCCTCCATCCCAACTTTTTCTGAGCGTGTTGCTCAGCAAAAGTTCAATTCTAAATTTGTGTATATTTAGAAAATACACTTAAGTTGGCTACTGAAAATCTTTTCACTTAACTAAAGGTTCTTGTGAGTTAAAATAGCCAGTATGGTAGTGCGGTGGTCAGCACTTTCACCACAGAGCAAGAGGGTCTGGGTTCAAATCCACCAGCTGGCCCTTCTGCATGGAGTTTCACCTGTTCTCTGCATGCTTGCATAGGTGCTCTCCAGGTATTCCAGCTTTCTCCTGCAGTCCAAAGACATGCAGAGGGGTAGGTTCATTGGTGACTCTAAACCGACCACTGGTGTGTGGTTGTTTGTCTGGTATGGACTGACGACTTGTCCAGGGTGTACTCTGCCTTTTGCCCTGTGACAGCTAGGATAGGCTCCAGTGCCCCCTGCAACCCTAAACTGGATGAGCAGAAGAAAATGGTGGAGGGACAAAAGCGTGATTTAACATCACAGATTTTTGTTTTCATTGCATCTTGGAAAATTTTTTGGAAATGGGGTTTGTATGTTAACGTTTGTGCAACTAATTATATATTTTTAAAGGTGATTTTTAAAGAAAAGTGAAATGTTTTACTGACCCACCTTGAAATCATGAAATCATGAGTATACTTACACGTTACACTGACAATGAAAGCATGACATTTAAAAATGTTATTCAAGAATGAAAAATTACTCCAAAAAGCCACTGTGTGAAAATAAGCCCTGGTCACCCTCATGGTGAATGTGCATTCTGTCCATCTAAATCGGTTTTTGAAATGCCTTTGAAATATATATGACAGCCTATCTGAGAGAGCCTGCAAATGCACTTAACTGTCAGGTGGTAGGAGAGGTGTTGGAGAGGTGGGATGACATAGAATGACTGGAAGGCACCGCAGTCGAGCAGTGAGTGAACATTAGGAAAAGAGAAGACAGTAGAAGGGGAGAATAAAAGCAAGCTGTTACTTTTACATAGTGTTGGGCAGAGCGGCTGCTTTTGATGACAGCCACAGGGGGAGTCGAGTGTGTAGGCCTCCATGTGTGTGTATTCATGCAAGAGTCAGTAACTACATTTTCCTGTTTGAGTGTATTTGTGTTTCTGTGTCTGCTTTTGTGAAAAAGAAAGAGAGAACTACTTTTTTTGTATGCATGTGTCTGTTCCTATGTGTGGGGGTGTTTGTGTGCCAGAGAAAGGAACAGAAGAAAAAAATAATACACCAGTATGAGTGAAAGAGGCGATGTTCTTGAGCATGCACTGACATGTCACATCGTATTTGTCACATTTGAAGGGAGAGCACCCCATAGTCCCTTGTGCCTTGACCCTGCAGAGCTGGGTTGTGCTGTCTTGCTCCAGCCACACAACAGCCACCATCTCTGGGACTGCAGGGCTGCAGATCAGTGACCCTCAGCAACCCCACTGGCAACATCTGCAGTGCCCAACAACTGTTTTGCTCAAACAAGTACAACAAATATAGAACTGCATGGTCTGATATCACCATGTTGGTGTTCTTACAGCATTGTAATAAATGCTTTTTTAGATCAGGTTTTAACCAATCACATTGTGACTTGGGGAAAAGACGGACCCACATTGGATAACTGCTTTTAGGGCTTTCTGAAAGAACGATTGCTTACATGTAGCTGGGGAATGCTGTAAAAGCGTGTAAACAGTCCCAGAAATCTGAAAGTAAGTTCAGAACCAAAAAAGAATAATTTCGCTGCATCTGAAACAAATACCTCAACTTATTTTTTTCTCATTATTTTTTATTATTGGTTGAATACAATTATTGTAAAGGCACAATATTAATATGAAACTGTAGGAACGATACCTGAAAGGTCATCAGAGATTTTATAAATAGGGAAAACTCACATTCTTTGGAATTCTTCATTCATGGAGGGTCCATATGTGATAAATAAATGGGCCCCTTCAGAGCTGTAGGCCAAAAATTTAACATTCATGCACCATAAGCTGCTTCACAGCATTCCCTCATCAATCGAGCTGTAGATTTGTAGCACTTGACAGCAATCATTGTAGCTCAGCACAGCAAACTGGAATAAATGGATTCTAATACACACTTAAGGTTTTCCCTCTAACCTCCTGACCTCTCTTGCAGTCACCACTTATTTACAGACTACTTACTCTTATGGACAAAACAGGCTTCAGTATTGTTTAATTTCAGTTTTCAGATATAAAAATTTGAGCTTTTTCTTGTCTAGAGGCCAGTGTAAATATCTGACCTATCCACTTCATTCTATTCCCTATTCACTGACAAGTAGCAGACGAGTTTGGTTCAATAGCATTAAAAGGAGACTTGCAAAATCTCTGTGCATGGCCTCTAGATATACCATATTGAACTCTTGCTTTCACTGCATTGAAACATGATACTGTATGTGTAGGCATGTCTGTATGTGTGCAGATGTGCATGAAAACAGCAAAATATCACATTTTGCATGAAAATTAGCTATCTTTTTCAGCTGATCGCTTCACAAGTACAATGCTGTTTGAGCATTCCCCACTAACGCTGCAGAACACCCACTGAAATGCTGCCCATCTAGAACCATAGGAGGTTATTAATCTATGAATAGAGGTGATTGCAGTCTGGCTTCAGGTGAATCATGTGCTCTTCCTTTTCAGTTCTTAACAGGTGCAAGCATAACTGCTTTAGTTACCCTGGAGACAGTGATTTGAAAGGGCAGTCGAATCCGCTCCCAGATCAGTCGGGTTAATGGGAAAAGGCTAAGCTTTGCTGTAAAGTGCATGCTGCCACAGTAGAAAATGATATTTGGTGACAGGCTTGAGCTTCCTATGAGACAATCAGTAAATACTCCTTTATGTTTATTTCACCTTGCTGGACATTTATGTGCAATCTTTGTGTCAGTTTAAGTGAAGTGGTTCTTACACAGTATGTTTCAACGGCAAGCCTATTATTGAACAATGGCTGTCTTTGACTGCAAACCTCTGCCAAGGCTAAAAATTTCTTTGCATTAATTGAGCCCCTGGATCCAGAAAGATATCAGAAGTAGTTTGTGATATTTTCCTAAATTCAGACCTGGATCAGCTCCCAACATGCGTAATTTCCAAATTGGGTAAAAATTTTACTGCAAATCTATGCATAACTTAAGAAACGTACAAAACACACAAATAAATAAATTGAACCAACTGCAACCTCCTTAGCAGAATTTTTCTTGTATTGTCATGAGATAAGAGTTTAAATGGTGCTCATGGTGAACCTTGAATAAAAGCTAAGCTGTATACACAACTTACTACATCATCATATCAGTTTTCTAGTCTCTGATTCAACTGCAATTAAATAAACAGACTGACCAATGTGGTGTTTTGCAGGGCCCACCTCTGGGCTCCAACCCTTGTCAAAATAATTACATAAATCAGCCTCTGCAGTTTATTCTTGTGCGAGATGAACAGACATGCCAGATACCCGCACAGCTCTAATTGAAAGAAACATATTGCAGGCTCTTACCTATTATTAATGATGCCTCCTACTCAAGGCCCCCCTCACAGAAAGTGGCTGCTGTTTGTTGTTGTTTCATCATTCATGTCAAGTGTTTACATCAATTCTTAATTATTTACCTTTTAATAAAAATCAGAAGCATGGTGTTAAAAGCTGTTTTCTGGTGTGAATCTATAGGAGTCTTACAAGTGCTGTTATATGTACTTTCAAAGTTGATTCTGTTCATAAAGTTTCCGTGGGAGAAACGTTTCATCACTCGTCCAAGTGACTTCTTCAGTCTCAACTGACTGCAGGTCTCCCCAACCTTATAAACAGTACATTTGCATAATGACTGAAACTAACATCAAGGTCAGTTGATCAAGGCCCACTGATCAATGGCCATGAGTACCATCCACAAAGAGTTGGGGAATGGCTGCAATCACAGCGTTGTAAGATGGCGAAAGATGTACCCTTAGACCCCCTCCTCAATTCAGAGACGGTCTTGCCCTTTTCCATATATGGCCTCCTTGACTCCCCACTCAAACCAGTGTTCCTCCCTGTCCAGGATGTGTACCTCTTCATCATTGAAAGTGTGTCCACTGGCCTGTAGGTGTAAATAGACTGGGGAATCCTGGCCTAACAAGGAGGCTCTCCTGTGTTGTGCCATCTGCTTCGCCAGAGGTTGTTTGGTTTCCCCACTGTATAAATCCTGGCAATCATCCTGGCACTTAACAGCGTACACTATATTACTCTGTGTCGGGGGACCCGATCCTTGGTGTGGACCAATTTTTGGCGCAGCGTGTTTTGGGGTTTAAAAGCCACAGAGACGCGGTTTTTAGAAAAAATGCATCTCAGTTGTTCCGATACTCCTGACACATATTGGATCACTACGGGTTTTCGCTTAAGTAGTGGTTGTTCTTCTCTCCTGGATTGGCTGGAGCTTCCTTTGGATACCTTCCCAGATTTGACGAATGTCCAGCTGGGATAACCACATTTACTCAGGGCCTTCTTGATGTGATGTTTTTCTGCTTCCCTGGCCGCTGTGTCTGTGGGGATGGTGTTCGCTCTATGTTGTGTCCTGATGACACCCAGTTTATGCTCCAGTGGATGATGCGAGTCAAACCTTAAATACTGATCCGTATGCGTAGGTTTCATGGTAAACATCAGCTTTTAGGAGTCCCCCATTACTGATAGAAATCTCCCAGTCTAAGAAGGCTAGTCTGCCACTATTCATATCCTCCCTAGTGAATTTGATGTGTTGGTCCACCGAATTGATGTGATCCGTGAATCGTGGTACGTCCTGAGCTTTAATTTTCACCCAGCAATAACAACAACATTATCATCCTTCCGGCAGACAAGGGCAGGTGCACAGTTGTGCTAAACCAGAAAGACTATCATGAGAAAATTTTGTCACTGCTCAGTGACGAAAATACTTATGAGCTCCTGAAACGTGACCCAGAAAGAGGGTGATAGATTGTCTGAAGCAGTTAAAACAAGACATGCTATTGATTGGATCTCATACTACAGACTTTACCCTGGGGAATCTACACCAAGTCTGTATGGTTTACCAAAGATACATA
>VUQH01087110.1:0-12403 GCA_015106775.1 Etroplus canarensis | reverse complement strand
AACAATAATATAAAAGTTCCTGTTGGTCATCATTAATCAGCTGAGGAAGATATTTATCCAATTTCCTTGAAAGCGCTTTACATAGTATTTTGGTGTCACATCCCATCAAGCTAATTGGTCTGTAAGATCAACAAGTTTGTGCCTTTTTAATATTCAAAACACAACTCAATTTTTTCTATAATTTAATTAAAATATTTTTCTTATATCTTTTTTGCAGAGGAGTTTTTCCAGCATCCTTTTTTAGGGACATGCTCATCCACAAAGAAATGTGAGTGCTGTTTTGTTGTCGGTGCAGCTTATAATTGGTAAAAGTGCTGCAGGTGAAGTCCTAAACCGGACATATGCATGTTTTTTTGGACAGGCTCATCGGCCCCTATGCTCTCTTCTGGCAGCTCCTCCAGCAGCTCTTCTACATCCCAGCTGGCCTCGCCTCAAGTATGTACAAGGTTACTTTGTGAAGAGGAGTGAAATAAACAGAAATTTATTGGTAAAAGATGTAAAATTACCTTTTCAGGGAAAACACTAATGGTGCATTTTCTCTTCCACACTCTTAGCATTCCAAAGGAGAGATGCACCGATTTCAACCCAAGCTGCCTTACAACCCTGCCCAGAACAGCCCTGGTTTCCTGCAGAAAGAAAGAGCCAATCAAGATAATAGAAATATCCAGTCTTTCACAGAAGATTATGTCATGGTGAACCTCGAGCTTCCCATTCAGATCATTGAACATCAATCCTCAGGTATCAGAATGTTTTTTAGCATGTTGTTCTGTCACATCACCACAAGACGTCTTGACTGTTTCTGTTTTGCTGCTTTGTAGATGAGTACACATGTGAAGTGGCACTTGCTGTACCCCTTGAAAGTTCCATGACGTACAGTGGGTGAGTATTCTCTTCTTGGGTTGAACACTACCTTTATTCAGCAACATTAGAAATAAAAAATAAATGTGTTTCTGCAGGAACTCACTGCTGGCTGAAGGGGGTACTGGACCCACACACATGCTGCCCCCTCTCCCCAAGCCTGTTAGGTAAGAGAAAGCCACACAAGTTTAGATTTCAATTGGTGGAAAATGAAAGTGCTCTGAGATGAATAATTCAATTGAGCATCCACCAGTACATATTCATTCATGGTATGCAGAACATGTCAAGTTGTGGTTACATAACATGTTTTTTCCACTGCTATTTATAATTAATTTATAAAATCATTTGCCTATTCATCTGTCCCTGATACCTCGATTTCCTCTTTTAACCACACAGCAAGCCCAGTGAAATAGTTGGCAGCAACTGCAGTCCCTCTGTTCCCATTCCAGTCCCCACTCAGATCCAAGCATACCAGCGTATGGGACAGAACCTGCAGTCTGTCAGCCTGGATGTTTCGACCAGGCATGTACAGCCATCTTATCTGTGCAACCACTTGACCTCAGAGTCTGTTATCCGCCCTGTTTTTCCTTTGTCTTACGATGTCTCATCTCACTCAGGGACACATTATGCTGCGCTTGTGGAAGAAGTGGAATTTACCCACAGTATGAAGAATATAGAGCTCCCAATCGAGGCATTGCCTTAAACTTAGGAGGAGGCCGACCTCAACAGTCTTCCCCGCCAGGTACCAATCTTACTTAGCTTCAGTATTAGCTATGGAGCCCTGTTCAAACATGGAATATGCTGGTTTGATGAAGCCATGAGAGTGATTGCTTTAGGTCAAACAGAAATACATGGCTTAAACAAATAGAGACAGCGTAACAGTACTTTAAGATTCTTTTGTTGCTCACATGCTGCATGTAAAGTGATTTCTTTTTTTGAGTGCTCAGTTTTTTTATATAGCACAGTTGACATAAATGGACATTGGAAATGCATGGAAAGACTATTGGCCAGATAAATATTATTGTAAGAAGGCTATAAAAAGGTATTTATTATTCAGAGAATTACATTTCAGGTTGCCATCAGATTGATTTTCATGTCTGAAAGGAGCTTTTGTTAAATAGACCTGTTCCATTGAATCTGTGTGTAACTGCCCAGAAGCAAAGCACAGACTCTCAGTTTGTGCATTGACAACATTTCACAATCTTACACAAATCTACAACATGAATTTAGGCAATATTGCTTTAGTTGATTTCAAGAGTTTTATAATGACGTGTTGCTATTTCATTTTCTCTGCAGCATATTTCACTCATCTACTTTTACTTTTGAACTCTTGGAATACGCCCCTGAGCTTGTTTCACTCAGCGTTGGTGATAAAGTGAATTTGGAACCAAAAAATGTGGATGCCTTAAAAATATCAATATGTACTTTTTTAGATGATGGTTAAAATGTACCTTCGGCTGCTCTCTTGTATGCTCCCCAAGAGATCGCCACAGCGGATTAATCCGCATTGGTAATTTGGCAGAGGGTTTACTCTGGATGCTCTTCCTGAGGGATCCCGCCATGTTGAGAGAGGCTTGTGTCCCTACCTGGAATCGAACCAGGAACCTTTCGTTTCTAAGGCAAATGTGTAATATCTGTATTTCTCTGTTCTTTAGTGGGAATGTCGCCAAAGATGTCAGAACAGACGCTTCCTCTCAGCACAAAAACTGGACTGCTCACAGGTTCTCCTGATATGCAAGCCAGCCCCAAGGTCAGCTTCTATGTATGACAGACACAGTACATCTAAAAATGAATTTTATGTTATCTACACTCTGACATTATAAGTTATTTCAAAATATACACAGCACAGTAATTGGTGCAATTTCCTTGGACCTCTTACACTGCCTAGAAGGTCAGGGGATTTTAAGAAAATATCTGGTCACACAGTAGATGTTTCAGCAGTTTAACTTCCATTTCAGCTACAGGTCCAGTCAAGAATGCCAAACCGAACCAGGACAGTCCCAAACCTGCAATCCCTCGATCCTGCTTCCCAGGCCAACCTCAGCCGGAAATCAACCATTAAAAAGGGCCTTTCTAAAAGGTCAGAGCAAAATGATATTTTTATTACTATTATTATTATTATTATTATTATTATTATTACATTATTAAATGTTCACGCTGGTATCTGCAGATCACTCAGCACAGGACGGTTATCTGAAATCCTTCTGAAGATGGCCCTTGAGGCTCAACTATTAGAAGACGAAAGAGAAGAGAGCCTCAGCAGTAAGAAAAGCATGGATTCAACAGGTATGGGTGATAAGTGCTCAAAGTAAGACTTGGTAAATAGTTTCTACTGACACAGCTTGACTTTGTTCACCAGTACTTATATTCCTCTTGATGGATACATTTTTTATTGCCAGATACAGTTTCCATATATATATATATATATTTTTTTTTTTCTGTATGACTGAGCCAATTCTTAAAAAACACTGACCTTCAGTCATACAATGGAAAGGTTGTATGAAATAATGACATGATTAAGGCAGTATGTAATGTGCTTGCAACATGCAGCAGTCACAAAGTGCCCATTTTGAGGTATCTGCTTCATTGTCGATGGCATTTTCTAGACTTCAGTTAAACTGGGCTACCTCTCCCAAAGATACTGCAACAATCTGACTCTTATTTTTTCCCACAGCTCCACCTCCTGGCTGGCATGGAGTTTTTCAGTGCTCTGACAGACCATCTCCTACAATCTTCACTTTGGGTTCTCCATCCCTTGAAAACTCTCCCCCTGGTACCAGGTTATCAAGGAGGTTTTCAGGCAGGTTTTCCCTCACTATTGACTTTGAGGGCATTTATTTTTAGCCGTTATTTTAGCTTTGTTTGTATGAGGGTTTTTATAGCTCAGGGTCAAACATAAATATATGACTTTTAAATTGATCCAGACATGAAATGAATGCATAACAGTACATTAAGATTTTCTTGTGCATTATAATAAGCCAGAATTGCTTTGTAATGCTTCTTTTTCTTGAGTTTGCAGTTCACTTAAATAATTACCACAAATGAAAAAGGTGTAATTTGAAATAAAAATTATTAAAAAGTAGTTTTATTCATGTATAAACTGTACAAGATAAAGTTAAATTTGCCTTTTGTTTTGAATGCAGACTGCAGCAACTACACTAAACCAGGCCGGCTTCTTCACAATCTCCGAAAAGGAAGCCGTAGAAACAGTGACACTGAAGCCATTGGTGCTAATCGAAACAGTGGTCTGGTTTTTCATCCTCCAGAGCTCCCAGCAGACACACTAATGGAGGTACAGTCAAATGCCGATGGTGCTTTGTGGAAAATTCTCCAGAATGTTTTTAAATGGTATAAATAATCTATGTTTGTAGATTCCACATGATTTCTTTTTTGAAAGTATTTTATGTGTTTTTTTCACAGCAACCTCATACAGATGTACTAAGTGACTTGCAGTTCACCTTGGCTCTTGTCCTCTGCGTCATGGAAATGGCTTCTTCTAAGCATGCAGGACTGGATCCTTGCAGCAGTGATGATGTTTCTGATGCTTCCTTCTTAGAACAGAGCTTGGTGACAGATCAGATCAGCCTTCTGAGTAAAGAATGGCAGTAAGAGGCATTACATTTTCTTAACATGTACAGTAGCTCTTTTTGTTTAAAAAACATCTAAAAAATATCATGTTCCTTATGTGATTTTTCAGCTATGCAGAGCAGTTGGTGTTGTACATGAAGGCTGAAGAGTTTCTATCAACAGCCCTGCACAGTGCTAAAGACAATATTAAGCAAGGCCAGCTGTTTCCCTCTACTACTGTCAAGAACGGTGAGCTCGGGGGCAAGTGGTTTTGAATAATCAAGTCAGTAATCAAGGGTAAATGTTAAATGTTTCAAGTTCTTCAGAAAAGTTTTTGGGTAGCAGTTTACACATTCTCCTCCAGGAGGAGACACAAGTCCGGGCTTGGGAGCCACAATCCAGTGTGCTCACTGTGCCAATCCAGTGCTCAGATAAATGGGAGGGTTGCAACAGGAAGGGAATCCAGTGTAAAATCTGTGCCAAATCACACATGCAGATTAGGGAGAAAACGGGAAAAGCCAAAAGCACCTCGCTGAAAAAATAAATAGGGTGGCTGTGAGCAGCTTAATTTATTGAGATGATTCTTGCCTCACTCTCATATTCTCTGCTTCCCCGGTCTCCATCAGCCATTCTTCACACACTTAATACACATACATACACAGAGCAGACATAGGAAGCAGAGACTAAAGCTAAGATCAGAAAATGCACACTGACCATAAGTGCATCAGTACGGGAGACATTACAAATAATATATTAAACTCCTATTGTACTAGTACAACCAAACAGGGAAAGTTTATATTTAATGAAAGTCTTTGCATGTTGTGCTTAATTTTTTGCAGTGGTCAAGAAGCTGAATGAATTGTACAAGAACTGCGTAATGTACTGTCGCTCCCTCAGCAATCAGCTGCAGACCTTCTTGCTTAACAAACAGAAACTCATTGACAACTTTAGTGCACTCACAGCAGAGAAGCTGATCTACAGCCACGCTGTCAACATGGTAAGCTCATTTGAATCAGAATCAGAATATTTTATTAATCCCAGGGTGGAAAGTGCTTGCATTACAGACACTCTGTTAAGTACATCTAAATATAAATATTAAGATAAGCAATACAGTTAAGAAAATTAAATGTCTAAAAACCCAGTATTCAGAGAGCCCATTTTGTAGCATAGGTGGTTCAAGGTTGAACAGCAGGTTGAACAATACTATTTGCCTGTATATACCAAGTATGCATTTTTATCTTAACTCTTTGAATGTGTGTGTGTGTATGTATGTTTCTAAATTCAGGTACAGTCTGCTGCTTTAGATGAGATGTTCCACTGTGGTGTCATGTCAGTCCAGCGCTACCATAAAGCCCTTGTGCTAATGGAGGGTCTTTTACGAACCCTCACAGGACAAGAGGACATCGACAGCATAAAAAAATGTATGTGGAATCGCTGACACACAAAAGACTCAAGAATACTAGAATTAGACCACATATGAATGCATTTCTTATGTTATCATTGAGGTTTTCAATCTTTCTAGGTAAGCAGTGCATTGAGCGACGCCTCACAACACTGCACGCACAGCAGTATTCACGACTTCCACGACTTTACCCATGAAAACCACACCTCATCCTTCTGCCGTCATTGTAGATGGATCCTCCTTGACTGTCTGCACTTTGATCACTCCTAAGGGAAACGACCACTGGAGCACCTGCTCCCATCTAAGCCCCCAGTCTGTAAACTCAAGATCAATGCACAGAAAAGACTGGAGATCCAGTTTTGGATAGGTTCTTGAAAACAGATTGTGTTATGAATGTTAAACGACTTTGATCAGGTAAATTGTTCTCAGTATTTTTCTTTGTTACAAATCGTATGTGTTAGCATGTTTCAGTGTTTTGCACATGTGATAATCAATTAACAACTTGTTTTAATCATTTTATACTTGAAGTAAAGATTAGTGTTTTTCTGTGTTTGAAACATTTGTGTTATGTTTTCAGTGAATCATCAGCCTCCAGGACTGATGAAATGACCAAATATTGTCAGTGTGTAGCGATACTTGTAAACTTGTGCCTATTTTTCTGTGTTTTTCATTGTAGCAGAATAGTGACTATGAATGTAATGAATCTATGTTCTGACACAATACTTGCCTTATGACTGCCAGTCTTATGGTCATACAGTGTTGAGTGCAATAAGTATTTTTTTACATAAGAATGAAATTTTAGCTTTACAACAACTGATCCAAAAACACCATCTTTCAGATGGTGATGTACTCAGCTATGAGGTATTTCAAGTGACCTTTTCTGATGCCACATTGTATGCAGTTTGCGCATACATCTGCAAATATTGGGTTTTTTCCCTTGTTTTTTAAAACATTGTTAATTTTAGCATTAGACATGTATGTTTGTACTCATGCATTTAGTCTATGTGCAACTAAATGTGCAAACAGGATGAGTGCCTGAGAGGACACTAGTTTATTTTGTGTTAATGTTTGAAGTTTGTTTACCCAATTGCCTTTTTGTAATTTTATTTTACGGTTGCCTTTCAAAATTGCCTGAATGAGTTGTTACATGGTGTGTTATCAAAATAAATTTTTAGTATAAAAACTGGATTCTCTAAAAGTCTGCAGTTGGCATTATAAAGCAATTTCAGTTTTCTTTCTCCAACTGCTACTGGAGGTTAAACTCAAGCAGGACAACACAAGGGATGTGTGGCGTGGAATGATGAAAATCACCGACTTTGAGATAGACAACAATGATAGAAAATGGTTGATGCCACCACAAAGTCATAGAAGGTCCTCGGGAGTACCTCTTGCACCCCAAAGGCCCTCGGTCTCCTGATCAGATACAGCAGACTCTGCTAAATACCCAAGTGCTTAAAGAGTTCACAGTCTCAATGTCCATTCTCTGAATGTTCAACAGTACAGGAGGAGATTGATTGTCCTTGAGGAAATCTATCACCAGTTCTTCGGTTTCACCAGCATTGATCCGGAGGCAGTTCCCCTGGCACCAGTCCACAAACTCCTTTGTCAGCTCTCTGTACTCAGTGTTGTACACATCTGCCATGAGGCCAACAGAGGCAGTCATCAGAGAACTTCTGTAGTTGACAGTTTGGTGGGATGTATGAGAGGTCTGCAGTGTAACGGGTGAAGAGAAAAGGAGCCAAACCCCATGCTGCAGACTGCTCTGTTAGAGTCAGACAGTATAAATGGTACCTTCAGCTGCATTGCCACAGCCAACCAATCTGCATTGGTAATTTGGCAGAGGTTTCATGCCAGATGCCCTTCCTGACGAAACCCTCCATCGTAAAAGGGGCTTGTGTTCCCTCCTGGAATCAAACCAGGGGCCTTTTGCTCATAGGGCAAATGTGTAAACCACTACACTACGGGGACACCTAAACCCATTATTGTTTGAATCACTTAGTCATATGCAGACGTTGGAAGAAACAAAGTACTATTACTTCATTACTGTACTTAAGTAAAGTTTACAGGTATCTCTACTTAAGTATTAATTTGCCTGACAACTTTTTGATTTTAATTCCTACATTTTAACACAAAAATCTACTTTATGCACCTAAAAACAGGCTTTAGGTTTAATGCATTTGAAGGGAGTTACTGCACATGTTCCTGACATCAACCTGATCTGAACTACTTCATCTACAAAGGAGGCAATGGCAAATAAGAGTTTTTTTATCTGCTTTGCATTTCTCTGCTTGTGTTCTACATAATGGTTTTCAAGCTAAGCATATTAATTAGAATAACTAATAGAAGTTGAAATAAAGTTCATGTTCCTTTTATATTATTGATTTTCAAATCTCATAAACCAATATTAGAAAGCACACAAAATGTTGAAAATGAGACATTTTACTATTTTATGAAAAATACTGGCTTATTTTTTTAAAACATCTTTACTGAAATAAGCACAGAAAACACCATATAGAACACAAACTGAGACAATCTATACAGGGTCTCAATACACAAGAGAACAAATTAATACAAATAGAAAAGTAGCCAGGTGGTAGATTGACAATGCAATGTCTTCTCTCCATTTGTACAGAAGGCTGAGTGTTCAGTGCACCCTGATTCCCTGAAGTCCTGTATTATTTCTTTGGTTTTTGTGAGGTTTGGTTACAGGTTATTAAGGGAGCACCAATTTGTCAAATGCTGAACTTACTCCATGCCAGCTGTTATATTATTGTCCGATACCAGTCCTTCTATAGCAGTATGCTATAGTGCAGTAGGAGGACCCCAAAAGTGCTTTAGTTTTCAAGATCCCCTACCAGAGGCAGAAGAAAGCACAGCAATGTTTTTTCACATTATCTATTTCTCTATTATATGAAATGAATTCTTCATTTAAAAAATAACTCCAAAAAGTGGTTAAATTCACAGATAATATGGAACACTACATGTATTAAAAAAAACTGCAAAATGTGACCAAGCCAAATGGGAGATGCTGCATCTGAACTCATGTAATTTCATAATGGAAGCTTTGACTCATCTCAAATTGGACCTGACAGTGGACAATGGGTTCCTCTACATGTATGAAAACAACAGGATCACCTTGTACGTAATCAGTTGTTCAAACTTAGAGAAAAAAACATTTTTGAAAATCAAATATTTCTGTTTTTCTTGATGAGTATTTCAAGTTTTCTTTGACTTTTTTTGTGCGTGATACTTGATGTCTGTGAAAACTGCTTGAAGATATCTTAACATTTACCCTATTTATGAAATGAATACTCTTTTTGTTGAAAATTAATTTTGTTGAAACACTCAAAAAATCTGTTGACAAACAGCATATAACAGTGTATAAAAAGTTTGTCAAAATAATATTTATTTTGCATAGTCTAACATTATTCTACCATCTATTTTCAGAAAGCGAAGGGCTGTTTGATGGATATTATTTCATCAAGCAGCACTAAACCTGAAATAACTTATGAATAAATTATTTTCTGCATTTCCATCTTATTTTGGGTCCATATATTCATTTATGTTACGCTTCTCAAACAAGCGCTATGTCTAGTGATGGGGATGAGCAAACTCCACTTCTCTCTGCGGAGTGTCTGTAGACAATGGACATAATTACTTTAAAATGTACATTCCATACTTAATGTGTGTTATATTTAGGGTTTTTTTCTTTGAAGCTTGAAAACACTAATAAAAATGGGCTAACACTGATATTTTGAAAGACAATGGTGAATGTTGTGTAGCATCAGTAGACAATAGTTTTATCTTGGAAATATAAATATATTTTGTTGAAGACAAGGTATTATAATCATTTATTGATACGAAAATGAATACATATGATGGCAGAAGATGGAAGAAGTCTTTAAGATATGTATTTGATTTACTTTTAGAGCATGGAGATGAAGTCATAAATGGTAAAATGGTCTGGTACTTATATAGCACTTTTCTACTCTAACTGAGCACTCAAAGCACTTTTTACTGCAAGCCTCATTCAGCCACTCACACATTCTATGCCTTTAAGTGCAATTTAACTATCACACACACATATACACTTTGATGGATGCATCGGGAGCAATTTGGGGTTCAGCACCTTGCACTTTGGCACGTAGACTGGGGCAGCAAGTGACTGAACCATCAACCTTCCAGTTTGAAGACAACGCACTCTGCCTCCTGAGCCACTTATCTTATCTGGTTTTGAACGATGTGTACTAACATTTAGTGTCCCAGGACAATATTTGATGCCTCACATTCAACATGTATCACCAGAGCAGATTGTGCTGCATTTGTAATTTGACAGAGGTTTTACTCAGGATGCCCTTCCATGGTGGATTTCCTCTTTCCATCATAAAGAAAAAATAAGAATAAATTTTAATTATTAAAATATCAAAATAAGCTAGGATAAATCAAACCACAGTAACACAAGGGATTAATATGAACAAACCCTCAAACAGAGCTTGTCAGTTTTGTCCATCGCAACAACTGCAGATGAGCTCACATAGGCTGTGCACTTCCAGCAGCCTGGAAAGCAGCTGACTGAAACTATGCCTGCTGTTTTTGGACAACCCCATGATGTTTCTGAAATCTCAGAATCCAGAAAAATGGCAGTCATCAATTTATTACCACAGTCTGCTGATGTATACGATTCGCAGCGCTGTGCAGTGTGGTAAATGCTGGTTGTTTTTTAGCTGCAACATTTTTATTTGACTAGTAATCTTATTTGGTTTTAACATGTCACCGTCTTCTTCTGTCTATGCTACACCCAAGGTCATAAATTGTAATTTACCAAAAGGCCACAGAGCTACACTGATTTTAGTGGAATGGCCCACAAGCAAGTGTAGTCCTAGTGCCGGTCCCAAGCCCGGGTAAATGGGGAGCATTGCATGAGGATCCATGATCTTTGCTAAATCAGATATGCAGATTCATAATATGGCTTCCATACCGGATCGCTCCCGGCCTGGTTTAACAGCGACTACCTCCAGTGCCATTAACCAACAGGGTGCTGGTGGAAACTATGCTACTGTTGGCCGAAGACAACAGAGGGGGACAGGGAGAAGACATGTTAGGAGGCAGAAAGAGAGAAGGAAAGGTAGGAGGGTGGTGGTGAGAGTAGGGACTTTAAATGTAGGGACTATGACTGATAAAAGGAGAGCGCTGACTGATTTGATGGAAAGAAGGAAGGTGGTTAAATTCTATGTGCAAGAGACTAGGTGAAAGGGAAGAAGAGCATCTGAGGTGGATTCAAACTGTTCTACCATGGTGTAGATGGGAAGAGAAATGGAGTATGGGGTAATCTTGAAGGAAGAGTATGTGAAGAGTGTTCTGGAGGTGAAGAGAGTGTCAGACAGAATTATGACTGTGAGGCTGGAAATTGAAGGTGTGTTGCTGACTGTTGTTGGTGCATACGCCCCACAGGTTGAATGCCAGTTAGAAGAGAAAGAGGAATTCTGGAGTAAGTTGGATGAAGTGGTAGAGAGAATTCCCAGGGGAGAGAGAGTGGTGATTGGAGCAGATTTCAGTGGGCATGTAGATGAAAGGAACAGAGGGGATGAGGAGGTGTTGGGTAGGTATGGCATTAAGGAGAGGACTAGGGAGAAACAGATGGTAGTGGATTTTCCAAAAAGGGTGGAAATGGCTGTGGTGAACACATATTCTGAGAAGAGGGAGGAACATAGAGTGACCTACAAGAGTGGAGGAAGGTGCACACAGGTGGACTATATCTTATACAGGAGGTGCAGCCTGAAAGAGGTAGGAGACTGCAAGATGGTGTCAGGGGAGAATGTAGCTGGGCAGCATCGCATGGTGGTCTGTAGGATGACTTTGGAAAGCAAGAAAGAGGAAGCGAGTAAAAGTAGAGCCAAGGATTAAATGGTGGAAGTTGAGGAAGGAAGAATGTTGTGCAGAGTTCAAGGAGGAGTTGAGACAGGCTCTGGGTGGTAGTGACAAGTTACCAGATGACTGGGAAAGTACAGCTGAGGTGTGAGGGAAACAGCCAAGAAGGTATTCATTGTGTCCTCTAGACAGAGGGAAGAAGACAAGGAGACTTGGTGGTGGAATGAGGAAGTGCAGGAAAGTATTCAAAGGAAGAAGCTGGCAAAGAAAAAGTGGGATAGTCAGGGAGATAAAGAAAGTAGTCAGGGAGATAAAGAAAGTAGACAGGAATACTGGGAGTCTAGGTGCACAGCAAAGAGAGAAGTGTCAAAGGCAACTGAAAAGGCTTATAGTCAGTTGTATGAGAGGCTGGACACCAAAGAAGGAGAAAAGGACTTGTATCGATTGGTGAGACAGAGAGACCGAGCTGGAAAGGATGTGCAGCAGATTAGGGCAATTAAGGACAGAGATGGAAATGTTCTAACGAGTGAAGAGAGTGTACTGAGAAGATGGAAGACAGGCATTTTCCTTATTCATCAGCTCCTCTGAGGGGCTGATGAATAAGGAAAATGAGAGAGAGAGGAGGTCAGATGAATAGTGAATCAGGAAGTGCAGAGTATTAGGAAGGAGAAAGTGAGGGCAGCTATGAAGACAATGAAGAGTGGAAAG